>JAIPRL010000513.1:63784-133230 GCA_025469235.1 Pemphigus obesinymphae
ATAAAAGTAATATTTTAAAGGGAAATTAGTTTCAGATTACTTTTAAAAATTAGCTACATTGTAGAAATAACTATATTCAATCTTTTTAAATACCTAATCATTATTAATATAATTCATCATTGTATAAAACTCTAAAAATATGCACTATTTAAAATTAAACTACCTAGGTACGTAAGATAGATTTTTATAAAATATGCACTTTTCGTTGTTTTTTAGGTTTTCTTTCTCGCTCTTCATTATTTAATATTTTTATATCACTATACTTTTAATATAATTAAAATTTAAACATTTTTGTACTTAATATAATAAGTAATTATTACTTGATATTTATAAGTATTTCATTTATATTATTGTCATTAGTGATAACATTTAATAATAATAAGTGATTAGACGCTATAAAATTTGATAACAATTGAAAATGTCATGGAAAAAACAATGATTTAGTTCGATAATCGAAAACCATGTCGAAAGTAATTTATTCAATTTGTCAGGATTCGATAGAAGTTTGAGAATACGATTGATCGAAAATTTCTGATCGAATGAATATTTACGATCGAATGGTGACAATCGAATAATTTTTTTCGACAATCAGATTCGATACTTTTGAGAATAGACCCCCCGGGTTCCAAAGTATAGGTAATTCGTCACGGATTTTTCAATCGTCTATTATTCCGCCGTGATGGTTTACGGCTTTGGGGATTCGATACATTTCGCCAAAGTTTTTTGGATCTATAGTACCTACCTACTAAGTGAATATTTATTTTATTTTTATAAGTTTATTAGTAGATATAATAGGTACATGCAAAAAAAAAACAAAAAGCAATATTAGCTACAATTGTATTTATGTTCGAATTAAGACTATAATAATTATTATATTTTACAATATAGTATGTTATATATACTACCTACCTATAATAATTTGTATAGATAGGTAAACTTGAACCAGGATGAAGATAAATGTTATCTTTACGTTATAGTTACGTGCTCGTGAGTCGTGTCTCGTAAACAGCTATATATAGGTATAATACCTATAATCTATATAATATTATACTCGTAGAGGAATTTGTCCGAGTAAAAATATTAAATGGATGCGGTCGAGTGACTCGCACGATTGCGTGAGGTGGTGATAACAAACATATACGTATATTATTATATTAATATACGACGAATGTCCTGCATTGATAATATATTCATTTCGTTCTGCGAATATATATAGCTGCTATTTTTATGATTAATGTGCTGCAATATTACTGGTGTGGTTTTGTCGTGTGTTTTTTAGCATGTGCTGTTTTTCTATACCAACTCGATGGAGATTAATATTATTATTAGAAATAAAATATGTAGTTATATACTACATTTTTTTACGAGTGTCTATACGATGCTATATAACTGTCACACATAAATATAACTATTCTAGGTACCTATATATATACTGACTTGTATGTACTATGAATTAATGTATAGATAATATATTAATATAGTTGCATACCTATCAGTGGCGTGCTGAAAATTTTAAAATGATCTGTGGATCAAGGGTGTAACGAAGTAATTTTTTTTTTTGGGGGGGGGGGGGAGTCAGTGTGTTAATTTGGCCAATTGATGAAACTCAATTTTGTACGAGAAAAAAAAAGAGATCCATACTTTTTAACAATTTGGCCGACTACAAAGCTCATTTTCTTAAAATACTTCCTTAAAACCGTAAATTAGCAAAAAAAAAAAAAAAAAAGGTCAACTTATTAGAAGAACCTCTCACATTGGGCATGGACCTTAACATGAATTCCCGACTGACAATACGATTTGGTCGAATGAAACAACTTTGGAGGGATATTATTTTCCCAAAAATTAAGGAATCGCTATATAAAAAAAAGGTAATTCGTATACATTTAACTATGAATCCATAGAAAAAAATCCATAGGGGGATATGATACCCTCATCCCCACATAAGCACGCCCCTGATATATACCTCGGTACATAGGTAAATACCGTTTTCTCTTAAATATCAAATTATTCACGAGTCATAATAACTATTAATGACAAGAATGTATAAATTTAAAATAAGTATATAATATATGCCTATTATGTGTAAAATAATATATGAAAAAAAAGGTGCGATCCGCTCGTCGGGTGTCAGTAAGGGTGTAAACATGTCGCTTATTGGACAGGATTATATACTCTAGATGAATGTATTTGAAAGCAATGATTTATCGATATAACGATTTTGAGCGGAGCTTTGGTGGTAATACATACCTAAATCTCGATTTTACGGAATTATATTTTGGCCGTTTTTACATCATTTTTCGGTAGTTTTTCCTACCGCGTTTATCGTACATGGCCAAAGATCGATGGCCTCTTTAAAGTACAAACTAGATAAAATTTGTTACCAGAAAATGGAGTCACATGTATACAGAGTGGTTAATGTCTTCTGGTCGAAAAGTTTTACACACAAAAAAATAATAAACATCATTGTAAAACCACTACTTTGATATCCACCTACTGTATAATAATATTATGTTGAACTTCAAAAATAATTTTTTATATACCTATCAAGTATCTACATAGGTATAGATATAGGTAACTGATAATCTAAAAGAAAACAATTTAGTATTTTAATTAAACTCGTCTAAATCTATTAACATTCTTGATGATAATATATATATATATATCTATATATACAACGAGTCACTATAAATATTAAATATATTTAAAAATAATTATCGAAAATAAACGATGATTGACTTTTAATATTTACATCGACTAATAATATAATATGTAGTATTTAAGAGAATGTTACACACCCATTTTAGTGGTATTAAAATACGTTTACGCTCTATAATTACAACTTCTCTTTTAGTAATCGGAAAGTCAAAATTTGTACAATATGAAGTATGAGAATATTTACTATGCCGTAGCGTGGAGTTTTTTTAGTTTTAAAATTTTGAAATTTTACGATTTTCAGTCACGGATTCTAGGTTTTAAAAAAACATATTGGAAAAAACTCCACGCTTGAGCACAGTAAATATTCTCATATTTCATATTTTGTATACATTTTGACTCTACGGTTATACAGAGAAAAGTTGTAGTTATAGAGCGGGAACGTGATTTTTAACAAATATTGTGATAACACGACAATAAAAAATGGTATTTAAAATATAATTAAATATTTTTAAATTGTTGGATTTTCATTTTTCTTAAGATTTATAAAAATTACTTTTACAAAACACCTTAACAATCGGGCGTGTAGCGACCTTTTAAGCTCAGAGTCGGCTTGAGAGAAATGCAAGCTGGGCCATCAAATAGAGCCGCGCGCATTTAAAGTCATCGCGGTTAGTTCAAGATAGGCCATTTTTAAGTAAAATTGACTTGTTTTTTTTTTTGTTTATTTGCTATTACAAATGATTTTAAATTAGGCCGCTTTAAAACGGCAAATAAGCAAAAAAAAAAAAAAAAAAATGAAGGCCATAAAAGAGTGTACAATTATTATATTGCCAGGAACGCCACTGAACCATGCTACGCCTAAACACGCCACTGAATAGACCTTGCAAAAACGTGTACATAGCCCCGATATTCTAAATAATAAATTGGGTTCTACTAAGATGGAAGGATTTTCATTTTTGGCAACGGCGTTTAATGGATCAAATTCAATATTACACGACGTTTGAACTGTAATACATTCGTGTGGATATTTTTATATGGCTAAGATGTTTTTTTTTTTTTATTTCGTCTATATAATACATACATAGATACTAATAATTCTGCTTAACCTCGAAATTGTTTAGTGTTTAATATTTTCAATAATATTCAAAGAGTCCTGCAGTGTCCACAGCTGTTTCCAATAGTTATTTTTGTGTCAAATTGCACAAAAATATAAATCGAATCGTTTTTCTTTCTTTCAAAGGTATCTGCGCTTAAATTTTTCTATATAGTAAGTTCTAGCCGATTGGTCGATAGTCAGGATCGTACCACACAGGCACAATAAAATCCATGCCAAAAGCGTCCGAGATAATAACATATTATATTGCTAAAATATCTATACATTGTAGGTCGAAGAATATATCATATATTATATAGGTACGAGTAGTACCCATTATGTTTAAAAATTGACTATAAATTATATATTATACCTACTCATATTATATATATATTACCTATACTATATAATATAGAGTACCCGGCTTCGACCGTGGTTTTAATTTCTCTTTCCAATTTTCACCCCTAATATTGCAATATTTGGCATTAATATAATTTACCCAATATCCATATATTTTACAATAACAATTTACAAACATTTGTCAAAATATGTCCATTTTAAATTAAATATTACATATATTACTATTATGATTAATTATGATGTATTTATCCGCGAGAAATAAAAATATTTTTTCGTTATATAATTTTGACCTTTTAATATGCCATATAACTATTGGAATTTGACATTAGTCATTCATATCTACACATTCTGTAATCAGATATATAGGTTAATTAGGTATCATTTTCGATTATATATCGTTCAGAAAATAAATTATTTCTGTGCCTATAATCGTTATATATTGAATATCCTATAGGAACAGAGAAAATTATTACCTAGGCAATTAATTGAACTAATTTTGAATTTTTATTACTACAATTGGTTTGTAAAAATATGAAACTAATCAAAAGTTCCAGTTATTATCCAGCTTCACCTATAAACGAAATCTCATTTTCAATTTTCATGTTTATACGCACCTGTGCATATCAATCATAAGTATAAAAGTATAAATACAATTCCTATACTTCATAATACCATTATTTGTCAACATCTTACTTAATAATTTAATAGTTAATAATCTTCTTCTTCTTCTTCTCCTTCGCCTTCTCTCCCAACTATTTGGGGTCGGCCACCCTGGTCCTACACTTCCACTTCACTTTATCTCCCGCATCTTCTTCACTTACTCCCACCTTCCTTATATCACTCGCAATCACATCCCCCCATCTCTTTTTCGGTCTTCCTCTCCCCAACTTACCAACAACATGCATTTCCCTTACTAATCTTACTGCCTCAGTCTCTTCCCTCCTTAATACATGCCCGAGCCATCTTAATCTATTCTCTCTCATTTCATCTACTGTCGAAGCTACTCCTATACAACCTCTGATATACTAATTTCTTATTTTATCCTCTCTAGTAACTCCACTCATCCACCTTAACATTTTCATCTCAGCGACACTCATTCTTTGTTCTATCCTTCTATCTACTGCCCACAATTCTGTTCCATACATCATTGCAGGTCTCACCACTGCCTTATAAAATTTACTCGAACATCCGAGATGGGAAAACTCGCATATATTCATTTTAAAACTCCTCGTACCTTTTTGACAAGTTATATGCCGGCTGTCGACCTGACACCACATCAATTAGTCGACTTCTACGACAGGCATGAGGAAACCGTCGAGGTATTCTTAGCCCCCTCCACAAGGCAACATGTGTACCTATGTATTGAATCGAAATTGAATAATGAAGTTTTAAGTTTTAAATTACAATGAAAAAAAATTGGTCAGGACGGTAGGTGACCCCGCAGGATTTTGCATTTAGGTAGACACAAAAAAAATGTATTCTTGTTTCTATTGGTATAAGTACCTATACCTATAGAATAAATAAATTTTTTATTAATGATGTTATTTAGGATTATTGTATGAATGTCATTATATGGCCATAGAGAATGAAATATCAATTAAATTTAACACAGAGAGACATGAAAATAGGTACATAATACACACGTGTATTATATACCTATATATTGAATCGAACTTTAATTTTAGAAATTTTAAAACATCATGCATGTTTCCTCATGCCTGTCGTAGAAGTCGAGTACCTAATTGAGGTTGCGTCAGGTCGACAGCCGGCATAAAACTTGTCAAAAAAGTATTTAATAGATAATAGTAATTAATAAAAAAAAAAATCATTAAATTAAATTATTAAATTAAAATTCCGTGATATAAACCGTTAACTCTATATTAAGTAATCATATTTTAATATGATGTAATTTATATTGGAAAATTATTAAAAAAAAAAAAAAAATAAAACCAATACATATATAAGTATAATTAATAAGTATTCATGTAACTATGATAATTTGAAAATCAGTAGAACAATAAATAAATGAACAGTTTTACATCCTCTTATTTTACAAACTCCTACATGCTAATCAGGTTTACACCTTCACAAATTAGGGGAGTCGAAGATGGTTCTTGGTAGATACTACAATAACTACCAAATTACTGGAAGGATATGGTAATTATAGACGGCTTGCATCAGAGATACTATACGCAATCAGCGAGAAAAATCTCGTTGGATACCTGGGAGTTGAACCGGGGATCTCGTGCACCGAAATACGCATTTCGACCAATCGACTACAGCCGACATTATATGCGTTTTACCGTGTAATCGAGTTTATTTTACTGATTACAATCTTTCTACGTGGACTGACTTTTTCAAAATTTTACTAAGCCTGCCCGGGAACACGATACATATCTATGCAAAATTTAGTGTCAATCGGTTGAACCGTGTGGATTGTTATTCTGTACAAACAAATAAACTTTAGAAATTATATTATAATATACAGATAATAATTGATTTACTTATTGCTATTAGAAATTGGGAATATTAAATTATTATTGAGCATGTTATTTAAAATTTCTGAATTAAAGATCATATTATTATATTATTATTATTAAATATCTGCCTCCCCCCCCCCCGATATTTTTTCTACTCTTTATTATAATTATTTAGAAAAGTATCTATGTACAAATTATTATTATAACATATTTGTAAATACTATTATTATGTAATATAAAACTCATTACCTATATAGATATTACTATATATACCTAGTTATTTGGGATAAAAATCTAAAATACGAGATAGCTGTGGTATAGCCGTATAGGCAGGTAATACATAAATAAGCTCGATAGATATTGAAATTTGAAAACTCTAAAATATTATTATAGTTATATTTTATATTTAAATTATAACATATAATATTGTTTCGCATGTAGGTGTCCCTAAATAATATTTAGAAGTACGATATATACAATAATAATATTAGTAGTAAAATCGGAGAAGAATGTTCCGAAAAAAAAGTGGATGGCAGATAACGGAAAATATTCAAAAATTGTTTTAAATCGTCAAAAAAACAGTTTCAACCTTTTATACGATAAAAACTGCGGTAAATTTCTGTAATTTTGGATTGGATTTTTTTCTTTTTATAAACGTTGATTAAATAAATAATTTTTTTGTTCAATATATTATATTAATATACCTTCTCCGTAAGTTCGGTTCAATTCAAATCGTAACATAATCACAAAATATATATTATAATGAATACAGTAATTTATATATATATATATAACGGACCTAAATATTGTACTTATAATAGAGAAGTAAATGTTTTCTTATCGTACACGTTCCTCTGTATATGTGTAACTCATTTTTCTACGTCGATAAATATTATATTATAAGTGCTCACCTTTTTAGTCCTTACATATAGGTGTGTGTTTTTTGGAATGATTTTAGGATGTCACTTGACGATGCTCGTTATTCGGCGTAGTCTCTATCTATACCGATGAACGATATGATAAAATATATGGAATGACTTCACGTCCGACGAATATTATGCGCTGTATACCTGTAGCCTGTTGCCTAGGCGACTTATAGTTACGATAATAATAATAATAATAATAATAATAATAATAAATTATAGTATCTACTCGTGTTAGTTGACTATTATATTGAGAATGTCGTTGATAATATATATGTCCACTATATTATATACTTTTTTTCTACTATAACTTTTTGGGAGAAAAAATTAACACCAGAGCGCTGCTGTACACACACAATACGGTACTGCGAGTTCCCCACTGTACTGAGTCTGAGTCGGGACTGTACATATATATATATATATATATATATATATATACTTGTAGCAGTGGCGTATTTACGATTTATGTATACATATATATATATATATATGTACAGTATGTAAATATTAATTTTGCAAAGTCAGTAGCCTTAGTTCTTGACGTAGTGCGAATATATCACCGAATTCTATAGCTGTCTATCAAAAAAGATACTATAGTATATTAAATACCGGTATAGGTATATTAAAAAGTGTGAAAAACGTACGATTTTGCAATATTTTGCTGCGTATTTTCGAAATTATGAATTGCTCTCATTCGTTCAAAATTCAACCGGATGGTTTCTAAATATTATTGATGAGTAACTCTTTATAAAATGTCTATATATATTTTGTAAATCGTGCAAAATCAGAGCCGCGATTAGTGAAATATTTTATTTGAAAAAAATGCTGTAAAATATTCGCGCTTTATCAAGAATTACAATATTTTCCGATTAATTTACATACTGCATATATATTACTTTATGTCTTTATTATGCGTACTAAATACTGTTTAAAAGACAAAGAAATATTATGCCCCAACCCGACATAAATGGTGAACATCGAAACTAAGTTCGGCTGACAAATTCCGACTTTATTAACGTTTTTAACTCATTAAAATACTTGCGTAAAATACATAGGTTCCGAAAGAAAATTTTAAATTTAAATTGTAATAATCATAATACTCGTATGCTCGTATAGCGCACAGCGTACTGAAATATGCCCAACTCACTAATTTCAAATCATAATAACACGAAAGAAAAAAAGGCCAAGTTTTTTGATTGTAGTTTCGAAATAAGTGCATTTGATACGTTGAACATTATAAATATTATGTTTCTACTTATTTCTGACACAGCTGGATAAAAAAAATTATATTAAATTGTTTGTCGTGGTTTTCTCTGATGATAATTGTCCATTACATACAAATATTATATACGCTTTAATGATATTGCCGATTATTGTTAGTCAAATTATTATAATCAATATTTAACATGTGTACACTGCATAATTAATATGTGTTTTATATGCTAATAATAGTGAGTTTATGAAGAAGTATAAAATAATTTATGGTGTTCAATTGATCTATGATCGTGACTCGCGATAATTATTAATAATAAGTAATATAAAAAGTACAGTATTATAATTTATACAACAGGGTTTTCAAAAAGTCAATGGGTAAAAAATATTGTAGATACTGCAGTTATATGATATTTCTGTCTAAAATCTAAATAAATATTATTTGACAATTTATTATTATTAGGTATATTACAAATTAAATAGGTATATAATATATAATATGTAAACTAAATGTACGTTGTTTTATTCAATAATAATAAACAAAAGTATAGGCTAGTTAACGGAAAAAATTAACTTAGTTGAGTTAAGTTAGCCTAAATGCTTTCAGTTTTTAGTTAACTAAAAATTAATTTAACTAGTTAAGTTAAAAGTCAATATCGAAACATTAACTTAAAACTGTTAAGAAATTCATTTTTATTTTTCGTTTAACATTTGGGTCACAAATCCAAAGACTTTTTGAAATTATTCAAAAATGAACTTTTCCCCTATTCACTTTTATAATATTAATTAAAGTGTATTAAGGTAGGTTGGTTACCAATTTTTCTTAATATTTGACTAAAATATTCCAAATAAATGTCTCCAAAATAATATAGATGTATATATTTTATATCTATATGAATTATATATGACCACAATCATATTAAGAGTGATACGAAATTTGAAAGAATTAAAAAATAAATGAATAATAGAATAAATATTAACATATTAGTCTGGAAATCAGAACTAATCAACAATATTGAACAATATATCGATTAGTATCGTGAATTGTCGAAGGATTAAAGAATTGTCAAAATAAATAAAATCGGGTCATTATGGTAAATTACTGAATTATTATAAAAATACGTAAATATTGCCGTTCAGACAATTTGAAATTACAAATATAGACTGTCAATAATTTTTTCGGGGGATTCACACTAGCACTGTTGTACTTTTTTTTTAGTGGGCAAAAGTAATGAAGTCTACCCCCCTTCTACAATAAAAAAAAAACAACCTAAATATTCCTCTTTGTTTATATCATCTCTATAAAATCTATAAAAGTGTTATGAATAGAAACCTAATATCTGGAAATTCTATATAAACATCAACATAATATGTTTATACTGTATAGTGTATAGCAAATACATATAAACAAACAACTTTTAAATTAGGAGATAGGTAAACAAAATAAGCAACTTAAAACACTGCAAACACTTTATAAATGAGACTCAATAAAAATAAATACAATTTATAACTTATACGAATTATAAAACATAATTATAGTTAAATTATAGATTCGGAGCGGAGAACGGGATCTCTTGGTTTTACAATAATATAGGGGGAATTTAAAGGATATGTAAGCGAAGAGGAAAACTATACCTATACTCAAAATTATTGTTATAAATCGGAAAAAATAAATACCAGAATTTGTACCAGATATTGACTGTAACATAACGTTGACATGATAAAATTAAAAATTGTTTACAAATTTTCGGTAATTTACAAAACAATTGGAAATTTTATATATTTTTCTTGTATTTATAATGAAACTCTTTTAGATGAAAGAAATTGAGTTCAATATTTCGGGTAAAGAGCTTTCTGATGAAAAATTAATTATTGTTGACAATAGGTCGTTTTTCGATTTCTAAAGTTATTTTTTGAATCTTAAAAGAATACAACCGAAAATAATGGAAAATTGTAGGATATAAATCAAGAAATAATACTACAAACGTTGCTCAGAATAGTTTTTTAAATTAAATATTTCAAATAGATCTTAATATATGTTTATCTTATTTTTTCATTTATCAATTTTTATTTGTCTTTGTCTCTGATTGATTAACGGTATAAATGTTCTAAATACCTACATATAAATATAATCCACATTTTAGTAGTGTTAATACTTAACTGAATGATTATAAAAATTAACGGGTACATTACCCTGCAACTTTTTTATTCAAAAACCATGCTTTTATTTAGTAACCAATTAATAACCATTCGTAATCATAAAATCGGAATTCATAACATAATTACCCTATCGGGAAATCAGTTTTTTGTTTTCGGTACCACGGTAACTTTATACCAGTATCAGCACTTTATAGTATTTCAAATATTGACTTAACAATTATACCATATTATTATACTATATAACTTTACCAATATTTATTAATCAATTAATAACTACTAACTATTCGTAACTACCAAAATTGGAATTCGCAATTTTATTCCCGCCTTGGGAAATTCGTTTTTCGTCACGAAATATAACTATTTTTAAATCTCAGTAATTTAAATAGATATATTTATCTTGACAATTAAAATTTAGTAAAAAGACGATGCTACGACATAGATAATGATTTCAACTATACATTTGGGAATAGGTAAATTTACTTCAATATTAGAAATGATTTAGTTGTGATAAAAACAATGAACGTTACAAATTAACTAACCAATAGTTGAACTAATTAAAAATTTAAACAAAAATGAACTTTTAAACTAATTAAAACCCACTTTTGATAATAAATAATATTAATTTATTCATAAGTTCACATTAAAAATAAGTCTCAAATAGCAATAAGTCAGTTTTTCTTAAATTTATTGATACAATTTTAAATAGTTGGTACTTATATAAAAAAGCTGTACATTATTAAATTTTTTAAATAATATCCGTAAGATGGTCTTTATCTTGATTCTTGTAGCAATATAACAATCATCTACAATAATAGATGCCTATGAAAATTGATTATGGAATCTCACTGTAATTTCTGAGGGATTTTTGCTATTATTTTAATTGATTAAATTATATTAGGTACAATTAAATAATTATTAATCCTATTCTTAATATTCCATTTAGAAAATTTAAAAGAGGTACCTACGTTGAAATATTTAAAAAAAAAGAAAGATTACCAACTCCGCATCCTCCCCAAAATCAAACACTGCATCTGTCATATTAGAAAAATGTCAATATCAAGAACATTTTCAGGGGAAAAAAGAGCAACCCTCATCAACATTTACTATTCTAACTATGCTGGTTATATATAGTGACGAATGAAGATAATAATAATACTAATTAAGTATTAAGGTAAATGTACAATTATATAGTTAGGTAATAAATATATATTATAAATCATAATTTTTTTTTTTTTTTTTTATTATATAAACACTAAATAGAAACAACGGATACATGGTAAATTAATTTGTTTTTTATTGATTTAGATCTATAAATAGGTACATATTTATTTTAGATTTTGTCAATAAATAGAAGATATTAGTTCTACTTATCTATTGTATGTCTACAATACGTACCTACCCTTATTTACTACATCATAAAAAAAGGATATTATATAATAATGAACATTAATACCGTAAGTATAGACTTCTTATATTTACATTTTATAATGTAATATATGTAATAAAAAATAAATAATTTAAATTTTTGTTAAATTATTTTTACCCTTATACTATACAAAATATAATATTATGGTGGTGGTGTTAAGATTTCAGTAGAAACATTGAATAATTCATAGAGTAAAAATATTTTAAATTTAAATTTAAAAAAAAAAAACGATAATACGTACTAATCAACAAAAAACTATAATATAATATATTGGGTGTATTGCTTAAATAAGTAAAATAACAATACTTTATTAATTTATTGTTATTAAAGAAGTGAAGGTTTTTGGCCTTTTAAGAGCTAATAATATATAAATATAAATTATAAATTATAATGGTATTTAATCACAATTTCTTTTAAACACGTTAGGTAGTTATACAAATTTGATATTTGTCTATATCTACTATTATTTGAAGATTCTTCTTCGTATATTACCTAATTAATAACCAATAAATATGTTTTATAACAGGTAAATATTAGGTGGTACTCTCAAAAGTAATGATTATTTTTACAAACTAAATATTTTTTTTAAAAAAAGACAAGAATAATCTCTACATATAATTTTACTGTTTTAAATTATATAATTATATAATATATATCAACAAATAATAATAATATATATATATATAATATGTATTAATTTAAATTTACTGCATAATAGTAAATGACAAAATATACTAAGTTCTATAATTAATTATACGACTATATTAAATATCAATACCTCAAACATAACACTTACGAAAAATAATATTAAATATATATATTAATAATGTATAATTATTGCAATTTAAATATTAAGTTTGAAAATATCTACACTGTATAAGTATTTATAGGTAGGTATATGAATGCTATTTAGGAATATTTTTTCCTTTTATTTTTATCACTAAAAATATAGATAAAGACATTTTATGAAAATCTTTGGTTGTTATATTAAAATAATGTTATTATGTTCTATATAATATATAGGTAAGTATATGGTAACATTTACGTGTTAATATTAGGTAACTAAAAACATGTTTCTGTATACTACTTATATAGGTAAGTATATAATATATACCCATATATTATGTGTCATCAAAATGTATATTTAAATTTCAAGTCTTTCTATGGTACTAAAATTCTAAGATATCTTAGCTGTCTATATCATATACAACTAAAAAATATATAATTGACATTTAAAAATATTTTATAACAATTATAATACTCTATGTATAGGATATGTAGGTACCTATATAATATATGTATATTACCTACAGTCAAAAACAAATATTAAGATAGGTATATATATATATATATATATATATATATTCTTAGTATAGAAATAATGATATTAAAATAATTAATACATAATAATATATGACTAGTATCAACTCTATTTTTATAGTTTATTGTGTGATTCGTTAATAATTATAATAAGCTGTACTTGTAATGGTATATATTATACATACTATTTTGTCGTGATGATTTTGAAGAGGTTAGGGACAATTTTCTCATTAAATCTTTTGATAATAAATTATATATTTTGTATAATATGCTTTATGAAATTATTAAAATCAATAAACGGTATTCTGTATACCGCGTCACCTCCCCAGAATTCGTTAAAACTTTCAATGCCATTTTGAAATTGGATATAGTTTTTAGCTCCATAATCACACAACAAAATAGTACATGTAGTACGTATGCTCAGTTTGAATCACATTACACATATACACATACATATACTCATATACATCGTATTATACATAAATATTTATATCATAAAATATATTTGGTAACTCGTGTTTCTTCCCCGATGCGTTTTTGTTTCAAACTTATAACAATGGTGTAAAATTAAGCAATTTCGATTTTAGAAGGATTTAATCTTATATAATTAAACTCCTAAAAATATTATATAAATCACTAATTAAGCATATATAATATCATATAATATTCGTGTGTATATAGTATTATAGTGTGTGTATGTGAAAAGAGATAGAGAGAGAAAATTAAAAAAGATCGATTGCATATTTTCTAATGAATACTACGCAAATGTTAAAAACATTGAAGTAAATATAAGGAAAAAATAATTTTCAAATAATATTATTTCAAGTATAATATTATATAATATATATATATATATATACATATATATATATTTGTATATTATATTACCTAATGTAAAATCCGTTATTGCACGTTTTGAAATAATGGTCCCGATCTCATTTGCGTAGTATTCCCATCAGACTTAAGATTAACTCAGTGATTGTATCATTTTTTTTTTTTTAGTCATAAAATTAACCCTTTTAATTTTTTTAATTTATTATGGGCTTATATGAAAAACGACCCTCGAAGTTTGGCTCTCAAAGGATGCGTGTATTGAGTGTGGTGTATAACGTTCACTGGTTGTTTTGTTAGGTTTGCTAACATGCACGCTAATGACAATTCCAAAATTCGTACCACGCTTTGTACTACGAGCCAGCACCATGGTTTTTCATATGAATAAACTCCTTTAATAAAAAACAAAATACACAAAAGTGCTTGTTAAATAAATCATTTTATGTTAAGTATTAGTATACTTATATATAAATTATGTAATTAATAATATCTAATATTATAATTTAAAAAATAAGGAAAAAATACTCGACTCAATGAAAAGAAGAGCAGAACTAGTTAAATTTTTTTTTTATGAATTGGTTCGATTAATGCAGATTTAAATATTGAGTATAAGAACAGTACTATAACAGGTAGGTATTATTTTTTCACTCATTCAAAATAAAAACACACCTGGAACCAATACAGGGACGATGATGTAGTAGTGTTCTCACACTCAATGTTTTCTACAATCTACATTTATCGAACCGATTCATAAAAAAAATCAATAGGTATAGACGATACATGCCCCCAGAGGCAACTGATTTTTATCAAAAGTAATAAAATGCATTTATTATTGATCTACGTTTTACACTACTAAAACTCTATAAAAGTAACTTTTTATATTGAATTTGAAGTTCATTATTCCATAACTAACGAAAAAATACTCGAGGGGAAAAATTGTACTTGTCCAATAATTTTATTAATATTTGTTAGCACAAACAATTTTCAATGGCCTCATACTGTATTCTCTGTGGAAGCATCCATGAGTTATAAGTTAATTGGCTTTCAAAGCCAATAGGCTGAAGCCTGAAAAATTTTGAAACTAAAACTTGATTATATCGAATTACGAATTTCGGATAGCTATTACTGTTATTTTTTGCCCCCAATTCAAGTATTATATGTTAATAATTATTTATTTAATAATATTTTAAGATTTAAAACGAATCTTTAAACAACTTGATGAAATTATAAATGGGATTTTTCCAAGTAGCGAGCAAATAAAAACCTATTTATAGAGATGTGTTTGATATTCTGATATACTCGTATTATATTTTTATTTGGGTTAAAAATTTATAATTTATAAAAAAAAACATATTTGAATCTTTTTTATATATTATTTTTATTATGAATCGATTGTATATTATATAAGTTAGTTATTGGAATACTTAAAATATTATATTTTTGGAAAATACAATTATTTGTGTACCATATATGTATTTGGGTATATGGAAATATCAGGTATATATTATTATGGAGTATGTACCTACTAAATATATTATAGTATAACTTATAAGTATATTGTATATTTATGTCGATAGTTCTGCACATCATATAATTGAAAGCTCAACCAAATAACGGTAACATTTTTACGGATTTATTATTATTGTTTTTTTTTTTCGGAATAAGGTGCTATGAACTAAAATGTAATATTTATAATAACGTTCTAGTGCAGTCTCTAACAAATTCAGGATAAAAAATTTTTGTTACTCTTTTATTCTGTAAAATATACGAATTTGTAACAACATAGCAGCTGAATATTATATTTGGTCCGAGCCTTCAATTATTGTTTTTACATTTCTTTGATAATTAATAATTTTAAATAAAAATTCTTAAAATTATATTTATATTTATATAATTTATAACGGGTTTAGAAAAAATATGTATATAACTTAACAAGTAGCAACTACTTACCAATCAAATTTATATCCGTCGCGAAGTTAAAAAAACACAATAACATTGCCAGCCCTGCACAAACGTGTACGGTTTTTATCACCAAAACAATTTCTGATTTAGTAACAGCGACTTTTGACGTACGTCTTCTAACATTATCCATTTTAGCATCTCCTGATCCATTTCCTCGATTTACAAATGCTATGTGATTTAGTATCGTACTCAAAGTCATTTCAGAACTCTAAAATAAAATTCACAGTACACGTATATTGAATTTAGTTTTATTATCTGTAAACTAATGTTAACATTATATATTTAATACTAACTAAATCTGAAAAACTGCTTGAATGTCTGGTCGTAGGTCTAGTTTCTTGATCAGCTTGACCGGTAGACTTGAGTCTAAAACTTCTTTGAGGCTGTAAATAAAAATATTATTCGAATCAAAAAATATTATTCAAATACCTATCTTATATAATAAAATTTCGTTTTACTTGTAATGGTGTCAGTAACGATGACGAAGTCGTTGGTGAAGTATCATTTGTTATGCCCGATTCTCCAGTTTTTGGGAATTGCCAGGATATTGATTTGGCAAAACTCTTACGCCACGAACTTTCTTCTGGTTCCGTGCTGTCACTAGTATTATTATTAGGACTCAATACCAAAAATTGCTTACTTCCTTCAACACAACTCAGTCTTTCTGTAATATTAATTAATATTTTTAAAACCATCTATATAGAGTTTATAGCATTGTTGAATGTATTATAATTACTTTGGATGATACTTTGAACTTCGCTTGATCTCCTCGAAGGTGTAGTTGGGCTTAACAACGACCCAGATCTTTTTTGTCTTTGCACAAAACTACTAGCTCTCCGATTCATTCGATTAAAGCTGTTAGCTACTTCTGATGGTGCCGTTATCTTGACAGCTAAATGTGGTCATAGAATAAAGATTTATCAATAATTATTAATTATTACTAATTGTTTTTTTATTGATCATACTAGGTTTATCTTTGGAATCTGATTTTGATTGGTGTGGAACTAAAAGCGCTGGTACAAATGCAGCTGCCATCGAGGTAGCTAAATTATTGTATGGAGCTAATACTCCTAATTGCATTATACCTGTATAAAATATCATAGATAATAGATCATCATTTATTATTTTATATGTTTTTTTTTTTAATTGTTTAAAACGCTTAAAACTTAAAAGTTATTTCTGAATTTGAGATTATAGAAAATATTTCGAAAGTATAGGTAGGAATATAGAATATAGATATAACAATTTATACATATATTATTACCTATATACAATAAAATTTAACGGAACATAAATATTTAGGCATTTATAGCGGTCTACCAACTAGAGGTTACGGTTTTGTGTAATTTAAATTTACATATACAAGTGACCAATACTGGGCATTAGCGTGTTAATAAGTTAATAGTAAAGTTAAAAGTTAAGTTAATTTTAACTTTTAACTTAACTTTTTATATTTGTATTTTGTTAACTTAACTTATTTTTGATTATATTAACTTTTAAATAATGAGTTAATTTTAATTAAAACTCGGTTAAGTTAATTTTGAAATAATTGATACATTTTGATTTTATATTATGTCTATTTCAAAATGGTTGAATAAAAATAAAGTTATTTTTGTCGTTTCTATTAATTATTATATTATAAGAATTATTTATTTCCCCGAAAATATAATATAAAACAAGAATACCTATATATTATATAATAATCTCCCCGTAATATAAATTGAGGAATATATTATATTTCCCGCCAATAAACAATATATAGGAAGGTATTTATTTGCAATGAGAAAATTCAATTTGTTAGTATTTTGAAGGAAATAGTAGGTACCTACTGATCAACATTTTTATGAACCTATTTGTTACCTATTAATTTAATAAAATTAACAAATAAATTAATAAATTGTTATTATAAATACATTGTAGTATTTTAAATAATATTATGTTAATGATTTTTAAATATTTTAAAATATTTAAAGATAAAAAATAACAGTATTTTCAAAAAAATAATAGATATTTAATTTATTATACCTGTATATCTCAAATGGTATATTGACTAGTACAAAAAAAAAAATTTACTTAACTTAAGTTAATAAGTTATTTTTTTTAGCTTAACTTAACTTAACTTAATCGTTAAGAAAAAAATAACTGTTAATTTTAAACTTTTAGTATATTTCTCTATTAATTTAACTTAACTGAGTTAAAAAAAAATATTAACTTGCCAAGCATTGCACGTGACACGTGAAATATAAAATTAACGTGGTTGAATACGTGTAAGTTACAATTACACGGGTACACGGGTAATTATAAACAAGTATAATAACCAAGGGTTAAGAACTTGTTCTTTATATGTTCCCATTATTATAAGGTTCCTGAACAAAAACAAGTAAAAAACGAAATGAGACAAAGAGCGAAATACGGTTACTATATTTTGTTTGTGAACGTATACGACCAAAGAACGAATACTGTGTTTTTGTTGACGAACAAATTATGGGTAGGTATACGTTCTCGAGCATAAAAAAGCAAAGAACGAAATAATATTGTTCTCTAAGTTTGTCATTATTTTTGGTTACTCACACTCTCATGTCACACACCACCGTAACGTTCTATTGTCATACACCGCTGTAACGCTCCATCGTCACACACCACCGTAACGCTATTCCGTCACACGCTGATGTTACGCGTTGCCATCACACTCTCCTATCACACACTGCTATAACATCCCATCGTCACGTACCACTGCAACGCTCCTCTGTCACACATTTACGTAACGCGTTTTCATGATGGAGGAGCGTTATGGCGGTGTATAATGGAGGCACGTGTATTAATCTGCTTGTGAACGAGTCAATCCGAATCGTGAAAAAATAAAAAGTCATTCAGTCATTCAAATTTTTTCTCGTTATGTATGTATAATAATGTAATATATTGTGATATTTTTTAAACATATTTACAAAAACAATAAATAGAAAAATAATAACAAAAAAAAATTGTTTGTTCTTTGTACGCTTATACTCAAGATCAAGAAAAGATTACTAAATACTAAATAACCAATATTAATAATAATAATTTCATTTTTAATATTTGATTTAATGATTAAAATTATAAATACATTTTTGACGAAAAGAATATTTAAACATAAGTTGCGAATACATTTACAGAATATACCGAATTGCACCATTTCCAAAACGAAAAATTTTAAATTCACGTATACACGTAAAATATAGAGCTCTACTATCAACTACGATTATACTATTCGAGTTTATAATATGACATTTTGTCGGCTATACTTTTTTTCATATATAGATAGACCTATGTGTATTTATACTTAGAAAACCTCTGTATTGTTTAATAGCAAGAAAAAAGTTCAAAAAAATATTATTATTTTTATTTTTAATGTACCTACGTACTATTATTCTACTTCAACGGTCATGGGTTCACCAAGAAATAATACCAAAAAACCCGGTCTTGAGCTTTTAATATTTTTGAAATTGTATTTTTTCATCGTAAAAGTTTAACTACGTCACGATTTCCGTTGTTCATTAATTATAATCTAATGCAGTTGAATATTACGAAAATAAACATATATAAGTGTTTAAAAAAAAATTAAAATAAAAACATAGCGCCCCACAAAATCATGTCAATATTAATAATAATTATTATGGATAAGGAACGGAAAATTGACTTGGAAAATATTTCCCCATCTTGACGTTTTGCGTATGAATTATTATCTTACTACGTGTGTGTTAATGATTGCCAATATTTTCCTCTTATATTATATAACCACACGTCCACACCCATGCTCGACAATAATTATTAATTGATTAACTAAAATTAATTAGGAAATATACAAATATGAAACAATGTATATGAATAATATATCGATTATACATACCCTATAGTCTCATAGTAGAAACTAGATATTATTATTATTATTATTATTATTATTATTGTTTATTACATTTTATTATATAATAATAATATTTTATATTTCGTTTCCATATTATGTATTATTTTTAAGTATTGTACAATATTTGACTAATTTTTTTTTTTTTTTGTATTTTATTTTGTGGACAAATATATATATATATTTTATTTCAATACTTTGACATTCTATATAAAACACTAAAAAAATGTATAAAAGCAAGTACCCATTAAAATAATAATGATTACATTATATAATACACATAACATTAAAAATCGATGTTTATATAATAATTATTCATTGTAACTACTACCTAGACATTAATTGTATTTATATTTTTATTATGGTTACTAATGATGTTATTATGGCGTGTCTTATATGATCTGAAATTACACTGTACGTGTATAAACCGGTAAATTAATATTATATAGCCATTACATTGAATATTACGATCGGGCCTTATAGTATTACTCAATCTAAATTTAAATTGGAAACAATTTTCCAAATATATATTTTATTAGAGTAATCTTATATTTTCGAAAATGCATCCACTCGTTCAAGGAAAATCTGGTCTTGAAATAATGTATTATTTTAATTATTTATAAGTTTTACTATTAGGATAAAAAAATCAATAAATGTCCTATGCTGTACATTAAAAACGACATCACAAAGTACTATTCGGAACACTTTGTGGCGGATACAACAAATCCGGACTGCTTTAATGAATGAATGATACAAATGAAATATATTGACCGTAGATAGAAGAGTTAACGATTGATGTTTAGAGTAGGTAGTATTAAAATTTATAAACTGTTACCTCCGTTCGATAATATTGTGTTTTCATCAGTTTTGGAAATAACGAATAAAATTTATTTTTGTGATACCGTGAAGTTTTTAAAGTGATTTTAAAATGTGTTTTGACTGATTTTAATTCCTCGTTCATTTAATCGAATATATAATATATATATTCCAATACGGTAAATTATTAACAATATTGTAAATTTTTGATTTTATATTAAGTTTAACGCACGTCTTATTGTATAGAGTATATACACTACCTATTGTCCACAATGAGACACATTGCCATTTTCATAAAAATATTTATGGAATTTCAACGGTTATTAAGAAACGTTTAATAAGTACATCACAATAAATCTAGTATATTTCTGAATAATTCGGTATAGTTTCCAACATTCTACCGTTCTCCTAACTTAAATGAGACATGCTAAAAAAAACAATTTTTCGTTTAACTGTATAGACCACTCTTCACTATATTTTGTTTTCTATATTTACTTATATTATAATACAGTGTTGCACTTACCCTTGTGTCGGGAATCGAAATTTTGTAAAACTGATTTCGGCATACGCTTAACGAGTGTCATTACTTTGACGCCCAAGTACAGGGAGAAACAACACAGCCAAATACCCCAAATGTGTAACAGAATACGCACTGCGTTACCTAAGACCTGTAATTTTCGCCGGTAATTACATTATTAATGTGTATTTTTATTTAATGATATTTAAACGTATTGTTTTTCCGAGGGAATACGAATTCTTACCCATAGCTTGTAATCGACAGACGCAACTATATCTGCCGGCACGAGAACGCCGACAATTAGTACGGTGGCTGTTACTACGACTGATTTACGCCTCATGTTTGATGGTCCTACTTGCAGCTATAGATTAAAAATTCCACGTGAATATATTTGTTTTTGTTTTTATAACAACTGTAAAGTTAAGATTTAAACTGACTTGAGTTAATTGTAAATAGGATAGCTGTAGCAAAGATAGAGCTGTCACTAAGCTGCATAAGCCTAGGTCCCATGTCAAATGCGTGACGACGGATGGAATATTCTGAAAAATAATACCGATTAGGTAAGTCGATTTAATATTTACACAGTAAATTTTCGACATATCGGACTTACTCGTCTTGTATTATATGGGTCGACAAATAACACAAATGCTCTACAAATACCAGTGGCTAGTAATAACGCGTTGATTGCTGCCATGTATGGTTTTTTGTTAGTCGTCTGTGATCTACAATTAAAATGCATAATATATATTTCTTTATTCATAAAATATAAACTACTAAACATATAGTTATATATTATAATATATAATTATAATATTATAATATATATTATTATAATATCCATATTCATATAGGAAAACATGTAAAAACATATATATTTTTTTTTTTACTCACTAATAATTTTAAATATTATCTATTTGTATTATTATATTTCTGCACGTATTTTAGAGTATAATAAATAAGTGTATCAAGTGGTAGCTATATTATTTTTTTCTATTTTGTTTTAAAATATTTCCGTTAAAAAAAAAAAAAAAAAACAATTTTTATGGTAATTAGTAATATAATATATAGTACCTAATATAAAAAATTAGGCATAGTCTATCTATAATTTGAAATGAAACATAAATAGGTAGTGTCTATATCAGAACGATCACTTTTCTAAATAGCCGTATATACTCAATATAATTTTATATTCTCGTAGCGAAAGAATGATTTTCAATGAAATTTATTATTATATATATATACCTATAACAAATACTGAGTACCTACCTATTGTGTATAAATTATGTAAGTAAAGTAAAATCTAAAATCTAAACTTAATTGTTATAATCAAGGCTGTGAATTAAATGCACTAAAAAAATTGCCAAATATGCGTGCACTTGTGCAATTATAAATGACAAAATATGCTCTCAAATACGCACTAAAAAAGACAGAAATATGTATAAATATGCAGAATAATTTTTTTATTAAATATTTAGAAACACATTTTAATATTTTGTAGACGATATATACGGTACATTATGTTTCATGATTCCTGCTGTATGCACGTCGTGGCGTTGATCACTAGTATATAAAATTCAATAGAAAAATAATCAACGCTACTACCCAATTGTCCAAAAGCTCAAAATTTTTAAAACAACGAGGCAAAAAATATTTTTATCATAATATAGAGAGATTTGAAGAAAATATGGACTTTTATGCTCTAACACCCATTATATGCGAAAATATGCAATATCAGTTTTTATTTATAGTAATATGAAAAAGATTTTTACCGAACTCATTTCCACCCACGAAGTAATAAAAAAAAAACATGCAAATGCATTAAATTCACAGCCTAGGTTATAATAATATTGTATATATATATTAATAAACATTATGATAAAGTAGTAAAAATTACCTGATGTTTAATATGGAGAAAACGGCATAAAACGACAATATGAAAAAGAGACAGGCAAATCCGTATGCGTGTATATTAAATGTCCACACAAGTTGTTCGACGCACACGTTATCCCAAGTAGGGTGTGGAGAATGGTCTATGGAATTGGTCACGTTGCATTTTTTCCACATTTTATCTTTACACCCTTCCAGATTCTTAATACAGTCTGAAATTGGATAAAATAAAATGTTAATGTTATATTGAATAGCTGATGAATATATTGATTATGACACTTTTTAAAACACATGTAGGTATGTTATTTTCGACAAAATGAAAGTATAATAATATACAATTAAATAACAGCATATACAGTTCACTGATAGTGAATTATTGCTAAAGACGAGTTGCTAGTTGCTACCATTGATTATATGACATATATATTACATATAATAAGGGATATGTATCTAGGAAAGCTGCAGTAGCAAAACGGGATTTGTAAAAGGGGGCAGTTATTATTAGGGGGCTCCCATTTGATAAGGAAAAAAGGGCGACCCCTTCACAAGTTATACACTTTCATTTACTAATGTTTTAATTGCAATATTGTTCAAGCAACAACAAATAATTGTATTCGAAAAATGATTCTGAGCGAAGTTCGGTATAGGTACCTATAATATTATTTTTCGATGTAAGTAAAATAATTTTGCATTAATTTTGGTAGTTTTCCTTTACGATTAAGAAAACTAATAGAAAAATTAAAAATAACTTCTTTAAAGTACCAACTAGAATGAATTTTCTATCAGAATGTTCCGTATCCAAAATTCCTATGCGATTTTTTCTACTCAAAAACGTGTATACTTATCTATAATAAAAAAATACAAAAATACAAAAAAACATCAATGTAAAACTAATACGATCAGAATCTAAAATACCAAAAGGCAGCTAGTAGGAACACTGTAAGTATGTTACTGGGAATGGTTATATTAAATTTGAAACTAATGATGAATTTATTGTATTCTATAAAATCTTTTTGAGTGGAACTTAGTGTAATATTATGCATAACTAAATATTACTGTAAAAAGTTTATAATTAAATTTATAAGATAGTTTTTCTTTACGCGCTTAAGAAAATTACTAATCTTTAAATGATCACTGGAAATAACCATCTAGAGCAAATTTTCTATCAAAAAAGTCGTTTCCAGAGAAATAAAATCAAAATGAACATGATAGAAAAATCAATATATTTATCGCTCCACTCAAAATCTAAAATACGGTCTTATATGGGGACATGGCCCTATATGGAGCTTTTTTTCATGCGGTTTGGAATCCCCTCACCCAAATTTTTTTAAATATAATTTTATACATTTATTTTTTTTCATTACTTAATATTTATTAATATTTCTAGAACTTACATAAATTAAAAAAATTATAGAAAAAATCTAGCTACCTACCCGTAGGGTATATATCAATTATAATATCTATGGTTCTATGCATAGCGTTCTTAAGAGGATATAATAAGCACAAATTAGTTTTGAATGAAAAGGTTATTTCTTATTTTTATCAACTTATAATCATCTTTGATCATAAAGTCATAAAATAAAAATAAATATGGTAAATAATATCTATTAGTATCTATAGTATAGATAATAGTCATCTATTAATTTTCTCAATATATAGGTATTGTTTTAAAAAAATTTTATATATTTTTTTTAATCTCATAATATGCGTTAAATACATATGTTGAATAATAGCTAACTACACATGGCGCTAGATAACGTTGTTCTTTATCATTTATTTTTTATTTAATCTTTCTATAATATTAAAAACAAAACACAATTCAAATTGGTTAAAACCTCAAGGAGATATTATGAGTGTTTCCAGTTATATCTCGAATAGATTGTGTAAACCTAAAATAGTAATATTTGTATTAACTTGTTAGGTAATATTGTAGACAAAATGCTTAGAAACAAATACGTGTAGTGTGTCTTAAATTGATTATATTAAGTTGACATAAGTTTAGTGTTATTATTTTAGATTTGAAAACAATACAAAAATAATTTAATTCTATACTAAGACAATCGTTAAAATAATGACAATATTAAAGTTCCATTTATGGACTAATTTACTATTAATTGTAGGGATACCCGACATTTTTGAGTATTATTATTACTCGAAAAAGTGTAGAACAGAAAAAGAAACACCATTGTAAAACCTACAATATAATATTATTCTTAGTCATTTATTACTATTACTACCTATTTCCTCAGAAAAATATCGTAGAATTGTTTACAAATATCAAGTTTTAGTAACCATGATGAAAAAATGATATACGTTTAAACGTACCTATTTCGAAAAAAAAATATATATGGGAGTTGTGACGTTGAGTAAAATGTGCTTATTTGATATTTTATCTATAGTCCTTGAAAATTTACATTTCACCCATTGTATTTTTATATAAATAAGTAGGCAAGCATATTAAATATTGATTTTAATATTATAAATA
Source organism: Pemphigus obesinymphae (assembly GCA_025469235.1). Classification (NCBI taxonomy): domain Eukaryota; kingdom Metazoa; phylum Arthropoda; class Insecta; order Hemiptera; family Aphididae; genus Pemphigus; species Pemphigus obesinymphae. The sequence goes on from JAIPRL010000513.1 coordinate 89,810, forward strand.
GTACTATTTTCTCCTTCTATTTTCAAAGTGTTCTATACTATAAAAGAATATAGGTAACTCGATTTTGGTAGGTACTAAATGGTTGCTATGGAAGTGAATAAATAAATTGTTGGATGAGGTACACTATTATTTATAAAACTAAAAATAATTCATGGGCCACCGAGTTCATCTATGTATACATTATATACTCGACACTCGTATATAAATAAAGAATGTATTTCGAGCTAAACGGTTGCCATGGAACCTTTAGAAACTGTTGAAACTTTAAAAGGAACTGCAGGAAATCATACACTATAATAATATATATATCACAGCTAATTAATGTTAACATCTGTATAATGTTAACGTTAGCGGGATAACATTGGCCAATGAATATATCTGGATGTCATAAAAATTATTACAATTAGTGGCCGTTGACACATTTTTGTATAATGCATAAAATTATGTCGCCAAAAAATTTCTTTACAAGTAGTTAGTCCAAATGAATCGAACCACTCAGTATGAATCGACCTCGGGGAGCAAGGGTGATCAAAACAATAAATAAAATAATTAAATGTAATAATATTCGAATGAATTATTATTTATTTAAATTATTAAAAACATAATAAATTATTAAATTTTACAGATTATGCATCCATATTATTTTGAAATCCACAAAATGTTGGATGATTTACACTTGCATCTATTATAACACTATCTAACACCTTTTATATCCCTGAGACCACTTCCACTTCCATAGTTCCGTCTGACATTTGGCTCGAAATTTTTTTTTAATGACATGGAGAATGTAATTAGAGTACTTAATTACTACTTATTTAAATCATCTAACGAGTTGGTTAAAAAGTTGTGTTTTGAATGATTTAAATTTTATAACAATGTTAGCATTAGTTCAAATATTAAAACTTCATTAGAGTTAATCCATACGAAATTTAGTTTGAACTTTACGTGCAAAAGAAATTGCATAATAATAACTCATTACGTAGATTAAATCTATATTTGACTATTGCCACTATACGATATGGGATAACGTAGAAACGTAGGTATAGAGTATTTAAAAAATTAATATTACCCAAGACCTAGTTATATTACTATAATTACTATATATTGCCAAAGTCAGTGTCAGATCTTTAATACTGGCGGGGCCCTGGTGCAAAACAAAATGTTTGGCCCCTTTGAAAAAAAATTGCAGCATGGTATCTACCTATTTATTTTTATTAATTTTAAATAAAATTGCATTATCACCATATCTGTTTTAATATATGATACAATATTTAAAATGAATTCTCAAATACTATTTAAACATACATATAAATATATATATTGCGCTATCGTAATAATTCGAATTGGCGTGCTCGTGATGCGTTGTTGTTGACATGACATACCTCCTATATCAAAAATAGTACATTTCCGTACAATATTGATGTAATAACGTCACGGGGTCGTGTCAATAATTTATCATAAAAGTAGACCACACAAGAAATAACTGTTAACGATTTCCAAGAAATATGTTAGCCGTATAAAGATTCTTATATTATCTTTAGTCATTTCAGATAGGTACTCGGGGAAAAAAAATTAAAAATGGTTTCGAACCAGGGGGCCAAGTATCACAGTATTGAGAATAGTTATGAAAAATAACGATCGTTATTCCGAAAAATTTTACAAATAACGATGTTTGGTAGTTTTACAATCGTTTTGTAAACTATAACGATTGGTCACATCGTTATGTTTGATATCACGGTCGCTATTAATAGCGACTATTAAAACCATTCATTATTTTCAATAATTGTCGTTATCCGTACATACATCTATGTCATTTTTATAGAAACGCTATATAAATCGCTTCGAATAAAATAATGATAATAAATGGTTAATAATAATGATGAATGTATTATATATTATAATATTATTTTGCTAGTTATTGTATTCGTATTATAATATTTTATTATCATAATATTACGTTATTGAAATGAAATGAAATTATTTATAACTTTTGTAGCATTTTGTAATATCCACTTACATTATATTTAGGTACATAGATACTATACATTATACACTTGTTAAAACAACTTGAGCAAGATACGTAAGAACATGTTTGTGGATTTTATCTGCGTATAAGTTATATATATTATAAAAAATAATAAACAATACCAACATGATGTATAAAAATAATATTATAGACTGTCACCAATTAAACCTAAGCTAAATTAACGACACCTACAAAACAATAGTAATGAAGACGAAATACAACCTTTATTTACATCAACGCAAAATAGTGAGTAGGTACCTAATTCATATTTTCTATCAATTTTTTAAAATTTTTGTGCCAATAATTGGGGGGCGTCAAATCATATTTTTTTCGTGCATTTCGGCCCACGATTTAATTATTTACATAAATGTTGACCGATTTACCTATACGTTGTAGTAAATCACTCTGCATTTGGGTTGATAGGTGAAAGTATGAAATAATTGTCACTACCTACAGCGCCGTCCCGTTGGGAGGGGGGTGTCTCACCACCTAGAAAAGCAGTCGGTAAAATTAAATTTAGTTGGCAAATAGTAGAAATGATGAGATTTTTTTTTTTTTGCTTTTATGTTTTGAGAAGTATAATATAATTTTTTTTATATTTTCACTTCACCCAAAAAATCTTTCTTCGGAACGGTCCTGACTACCTACCTATCTATATATTGCAATTATTATTATTGATATACACATAGCTCTTGGCGGAAGTATTCAATTTGAATTGGATCCCGTAGGTATGATTATTATTATACAGTCCATATATAAAGTCCAACCGAAAGAAGAAGTATACTTAAACCGTATTTAATTTAACCTGTTACTTACTCAGTGTATACTAGTATATCACAGCAAATCAGGGGATATTTTTTATTTAAACTGCTCAAGTTAGCGAAAAGCAAACGGGTGACCCGTTTTTCGGTTTATAAGTTATCCACGAGCAACCGAAAGAAGTACACGTAAAACCACTGAGTAATATAAAACGTATTTAATGCGGATAACAATTCGGCCACCGGACTACTATCTGAATGGATATATTAGGTATATCCTGTATTGGATACAAAACGGGAACTAACTAATTCGGACACGACGATTTATATCCGGAAACTAATTCGGCATCAGCCATTTCTGAGTTTATATAAATGTAAAATATAATAATTTATTATGTTTATAAGTTTAAAATATACTCGCCATAGTTTATTATTATTATTATTATTTAATATTTATTTGAATGGGTACCGTGTAAAAATTTGATTTATTTTAAATAAATGGGAAAAGTTTCGTAAAAAATAAACCTACTATATAATTTTAAATAGTGAAATACTACTATATGCTATTCAGAATTCGGCATAATATTATGCTAATAATAATAAAAAAATATTTTAAGTGCCTACCCGCCAGCAATGAAGGCCGTGTATTAAAATTATATTAGGTATATATGTGCACATTTACGCGTGTACGATATAATGTGATTTTTATATCTGATCACACTGATTTTGGAGGAAATTCTGTCATAATAACATGTTAAAATTGAGTTTCCCGTATTGTCATTCAATGTGGGTTCCACGTGTCGTTTCGTGTCGGATGAAATGTCACCTATTGATTGGCTCATTCAAATGCGATTAGAAATTGAGACCGTGTCGATTAAAACGATACCGCGACTACCGCATGTAGTTGAAATATTTCAACTTTTGGCCGTCTGGTTACATTCAGGTCATGATGTGTGGTCAACACACTGTTTTACAAATTACCGATGTCATCAATATTTGTATTTTAAAAAATTAACCAAACAGTGAACAACGAAACAAAACATAACGACGTAGCGTTTACAATAATTTATCATATTTAAAAGGGCATGAAAAATAAGAAAAGAAACCCGGAAAACAGTGTTCTGTGATAATGGCTTATACATTGGTATCAATGATAAGATAACACGACACGGTGAGCTGTGAACCCACCTTTATAGTATTTGATGGTACTTTGATATCTATATTATCGGGGTCCCCCTATATATTTCTATGTGTTGGGGCCACGGCGCAATGCACCGCTTGCACCCGGCAATTTATCCGGCACTGGCCAAATTTCATGGCAAATGTTATCATTATTCATTATCCATAGCTATAATGTGAACATTATCCAATTGTTAACATTACCCGTTACATATATAGTTGTATATAAAGTTATAAGGTTCTTTTTCATTGTAAATTGTTATACGAGGTCAAGTTTAACTATATCTACGTCAAAGTGTAGTTGGGCCAACAGTTGGACCAATATGCACCTGTCTTGAGAGAGATGATCCATGCAAAATATTTTATTGGAATAAAAAACAACTTTAAATAATATATTCTTATCTTTATAATTACTTTATATCATTAAAATATTATACTATTATAGTATTATCAATTATGCAGGTATAAGAAATGATAATGAAAAAAAACATACCTATATATTACTATTATAATAGGAAAATTGGGACGCTATAGTACCCCTATCTATACCGCATATTATATATAAAAATAACATAATCAAATCTGTGCATTATGATGTGTAAGTGCCCTTCAATATTCTAATTTATTTTTAAACCTTTTACAAATATTATATTGTCAGGAAAATTCACATTCCGAATTTCGTCATCTCTATCTGTATGATATGCACCCAGTTAAGTAGTCTGAAAATGCGATCTTGATAGTAATTTACAAAAGGTTAAAGCCTGCAGAAATCGATTTATTTTTCGAGGGGTTATTTTTTTCTTTTTATCGGTTTTTTTTTTCACGAATTTTTCACTATAATATTTTATTCATTATTGTATAAAATATGAGGAAATTTACGTGCCACCTAAGTGCTCTATAAAATACTCGCATGCATCAAGTTTCGGATAAAGGTCGGGCGAGTGGTCTGGAGGTATAATTCCCGTATAGAATCTTCTACGGTCTTAATATTATATTATAATAACAGAAAATAAATTTCTCGTTTCCACTCGTGAAAATGCGCCGATGCGTGTAATCATGGATAAAATATTCATTCGAAATAATAATAAAAGAACGTCTTCAGTCGCCTAAATAATAATGATTAGGTATTAAATCTATTATATCATTTTCCAAAAAAAAAAATTTACGAGTCTATAGAAAATGTCATTTTTTATGCTATACCTTCGAAAGTGGTATTGTCGGAAAGGTCTTGCCGAGTAGCGATAAATCATAAAGTTTTTGGATTTGAATTTGTATTTTAAAGGGGAAATCCGGGCGTTTAATGTTTCTCATGTTAAAATATAAGAAGCTATTGCTGTATAAAATAGTCATATTGTATCCACGAAAAAAAATATAAATATTCTTTTATCTATAGTTACCTACATAAATATATAATATTACACCTCACATGCAATTTTTAAGAGGTTCTTTATAGACAATTTTTATGAAATTTGAAGAAAATAAAAAATCATATAATTTAAAAATATTAAAGTATATTTTAAAAGTAATTTAAAAATAGATCTGTGACAGTACCACTTTTTATTTTTGTGTAATGATGATATTTGTAAACAAAACTGTATAGTTTGGCTGTAGTTGTAATTAAAAACAAAAGTTTTTGTACAATATCGTAGACAAAATTATCTATATTCTACCGTACCGTTTTTTTTTTTTATATCACAAGTATAACTAATCTTATGCCATCTGTAAAAATCTCCACAAAAAATTAGTTTTTACAAAATTAATAACCTTTTCAAGATTTTATGTTTTTTTAAAAGACGACTATAGAACACAGATAATCTTATCTATAATATTGTGTCAAAATTTGATGTTTTAATTACAACTACACCCCGAGGAAAATTTTTTCTCGCAAACCAGTTTTACGATAAAATATCGTATGTGTGGCGTTCTCTTAATAATGAATTAAACAACAGCTTAAAAAATAGACATCTTGGTTTTTTTTACAACATGATAATAAAAATATTATAATATTCATATATGTATAATGTATAGAGATGGATTTATGAAAAAAATGTAAATTTAAACTTAAAAAAGCTTATAATCATCTTATGAATTAATTAATTAAAACTATAAGCATCTATATACTACCTATATAATAAATATGATAAATTAGCAATTACTGTGCCTCTGATGATATCTGTTCGTTTATTAGATATATTTTCCTAGCCCCCTTCTTCCTAACCATGAAATATTATAGGAACTTTAAGCTTATATAAAAGGTTAGTTTTAATGTTTATCAGTTATAACTATTAGATAATATGAGAAAAATAAATTTGCATTCATTACACACTTCAACTTGAATGTTGACTGTTGATTATGGAATTTCATCAATAATATATTATGAACTTATAATAATAAATTAGAAAATTAAACTATCATTGACTATGGTCCATTATATATCAAATTATATCTATTGATATTATAATATAGTACTGCAATAACATTTTTTTGAGACTCGCAAGTTTTATTTTTTCAAATAATATATAATAGTATCCAATACCTATAGTTTTTTGTTTTAATTATATACATACCAAACCTAATCACTGTAATTTTACAGATACTGTCAGTATCAAACAATAAAATACATTTTAAATATTAATAATACTATAATTGCAGGTAGGTACTTCGCTTTTAATTCAACATTAATTAGTGCAAACATTTTTGTACAAGTTTGGTTAGTTTATACTTATACATTATTATAATAAACTGTTTATAAATGAGGCGCCTATTTCTAAAATTAATTATAAATAAAAGTGTCGAATTTAATATTATTATTTAAAATTTTTGTGATAAGCTTTGATTTAGTCTTTTAGGAAAAGATTAACAAATAACTTATTATTTCTATCGTTATTTTTATAGCTGTTATAATTTACAATATTTCAAAAACAAATCATCTATTACATTTTTACCTAATCATATGAAAACTGTATTTTACACTCTATTACACATTGTATTTATTTTTATAAAAAGTTATTATCTGCTATGCATAATAGAAAATTGGTTCAAATTTGTGTGGAGAGGGGGGCTATACAAATCACAATTTTAACATTGTTAGAAATTGATTGATACCTTTAAATTGGAAGGGGGGACTAATTTTAATTTCAAGGCTCTTTAAGTCTCTTTAGCCCCCTTCCAATTTGCGCTTATACTGCTATGAAATATATACGATATCGTATAATATAATTATAGTAGGTGTTCGTTGTTTTATAAGATCAAAATTGATTATTTACCATCGAATTTTATACATTTATATTAAATTTAATTTAAATTTATAATTTAAAGTATCAAATCTTATAATATGTTTTGAAATTAGAAACAATAGTTTTAATTCATGCATAATAATTTCATTAACGGTATTTGTTTGCTAAATTAATGAATTTAAGACTTTGTATGTCAATATCTTAACAAGTTGACTGCTGTATATGCAACGTATTTAACATTCACCTTACCTTGCCATATCGTTTTGTGAAAAATTAATAAGCTTTCCTTGTAGGCTTTTTCAGTAAAATTTAATATTCACTCCAACACGTTCTAGTAATGAAAACAAAAAATTGTACGAGAGTTAAATGTAATGCTTATAACCAATAACAAGCACTTTGGCGTGTAATGAATGTAACTCACAAAGTCAATAAGAAAGATATTTGCATTTTTGACAAAACGAGATGTCAAAGTAAGAGTCAGAATATTAAACTTATAAAGCTATAATTAAACTCATAAAACCATCAAAAGAGTATTTTAAAACATAAGGAAAATAAATAAAAGAAAAAAATGAAAAAAAATGTCCAACATTGATTATCTGAAATCATTTTTATTAAATAATCAGTTTGGCATTGAGATTCTAATGTTTAATTATAGCTTAAAGTGTGTAAAAAAAAAAAAAAAAAAAAAAATACAACAATACGTAAAAAAAACCACAGTTCTTTCATAAATACCATTTTAAAAAATGTGCGAAATTAATTTTGGAAATAGGCGCCTATCATAATTCAAATATACGAATATGTAAGATGTACGTAGGACCAATATTTACCAGTATTATACAAATTAGAAAAATAATATTGTCCGTTTATTTATATCTGCAGTTTTATAAATTATTTTTCCTAAATTCCAGACCACACTATAAATATACGTATATATACCTCATTGTTTCAATGCAATTTATTTCTAATACCTTTTAATAAATATTAATACACTTAATTGTTGTTGATATTAACTAATAATAGAATGGTGTAATTATTAACTTTAGTTAATTGCTTAAAGTTAATATAGTAATTGCTATTAACATAGCTATAAATAGTAAGTGTATATATATACCTATACCTAATGGTAAAGTGTGTCGAGAAATCGTTCACATATATATATATATATATATATATATATTCTATGTTAATTATGTAGATATATAGAATGATTATATAAACTTAGGTTTTGTCACGTGTTTTTGAATTTTTCCTTTGTTCGATTGACACGGGACAATTATTTGGGTTCAGCGGGTTTGCAAAAGAAAACGACAGAAAGTTACGCAATCGACCTCGTATTCTCGTGTAAGTATTTGACATTCATATAATGGAAAAGTTTTTTCTTTAAACTTATGTTTGTGGCGAAGCTGCATAAAATTCATACATATACGTACATAATATATATATATATATATATATATATATATATAGGTGAGTTACGGAGAGGGAATTCAATTTTCAAATGTTTCTAAATATGACAATATGAAACCTCCCCAAATAATAATACAACCCGAGTCAATTACGTGTATGCGTATATTGAATAATTATTATATAATGGGTAAATATTATAGATATATGGTTATTATATTGGGTTTATTGTTGCGGGGTGGTCTGGCTGACTTGCAGGTAAACATAATTGAGCGTGTAATATTTCGTAACGATTATTAGTGTTAATTAAAATTATACCTAATGTATATATATTTTCATTTATTTTTATTCCGAGCGAAGGAAAAAAACTTTTTTCATTTACTATCTACTATTGTGTGATTTTTTTTCCCCCGGCAAAAAATATTATGCTCCGAAAGTTTTGACTTTGAGTATAAAACTTCACTCGATTGGAAAATGGACATGTAAATTACATTAAGGATGTGTTATATCTACTTGCATTCCTAATATTATAGGTAGTATATTTCGAGGAAATCGTAAAAATAATGCTACTTTCGGTAAATCGACTGTATCATTATAAGTTTTAAAGCATTTCGGCGCCCTGAAACGTTTTTTGTGGCGTATCATTTGATCGGCATAACTTTGACATTGATCACATTTATAATGATGTACCTATTGTTATTATTTATATTTTGGGCAATTAAATATAGAATTCAAATTCTAATACAAATCAATCATACTATAAAGTTTAATTAAATTAAAACGTACCTATTGGAAATCTATAGTATATAGTTACATAGATTAAAATATACACTAAAATATATATATTATCTATGGTAATTAGAAAATTATCTAAAAACGCGTTATTCAAAATTTTAATAAAAAACAAAACTTTTCTTTTACTCATTTGAATTTTGAATTATATGTTTACCTATAAATGTATATATTATTTCTTTCGAAACATAAAATGTTAAATGGTTAAGATTGTTGTTAAAGCACATATATCCTGTAACATGAAAACTGAGCATTCGACTTTGAGTATACATTGTAGATACTTTTAAAAGTTATAACAAATAATAAATGTAAATGGTAACTAAATAAGTTATAGATTGTTTATGGAATGTTTCATTATTTACACATTACACGTACCGTATTTAATATAATATTGTAATTAAATATAAGTATACCTATATTTTAGGGTGACCATATTTAGAAAATTTAAATAACGGGACGTTTTTTTAAACGCTTTGAAAAACGGCAGATAAGCAAAAAATATAAATAAAATAAGGTTATTTTTGTGTTTCCCCCGAAAATCGATAAACTGCTTTGAAAATCGGCAAATAGGCAAAAAAAGTTTATTATTCCACAAACTATACAAAAAAAAAAAAAAGTGGAAATAAACGGAACATACTTTAAAAACGGGATGGTAAACATCCCGTTAGAATTTTGTCGGGCCAACGGGATGCAATGCTGAAAAACCGGACGCTTGGTTACCTTGCATATACTTTACAGTTTATAGACAAAAAATTATTCCTTAATATAATTTTACAGTTATAAGTATATAAGTTATAGTATTATATTTTTTAAATAATGAAACGTAAATGGTGTACAATTTATTTGGTTATTGGTTAATACGTTTTCGTTATTATTTTATTAATTTATATTGTATAAATAACCCAGTGTAGAAAGTGCGATGGCTTAATTATTTTTTTAACATTTTAAAATTTTGGCGCAATTATATAATATTCAACACAAGTTTTTTACACATAACAAAATAGGACTGCAAAATATAAATAGTCAAAATCAAAAGACGCCTGTATGGACATAAAATATATAAAATGGTATAGGCTTAGTTTACACCGTGTACTTGATACGCGTACCAAGTGTTTAATCAGCATTAAGGTTTCGGTGTAAACTGCAGTAGTGCATCAATATAGTCTAATACTATCGAGCAAGGCGTATATCAGACCAAATTCGAGGCGCATACCAAACAAAAAAATTATTTATTTAAGGTTATGTTTAATTTATTTGTTGTTTTTTTTTCGTGTTATTTCTGGGTGGTATTAGCAGACATTTAAATTTCAATATTAAACTTCTAATTTTATATAATTCGAAATAATTGAATGTAATGTTTTAGTAATGTTTTGATAACAGAATGATAATACGCTCGGTGTAAACATAGACGTATCAAACGTTCGATGCGGACCTGCTTGGTGCGCACCAGCTTAATACCCGTGGTGTAAACTATAGGCCATATTGTTTATATAGATCAATTTTAATTTATTTTTCCCCTAGTTATACTTGGTTTAAGATTTTTACATTTATTTTAGGTTTAAACTCACAATACATTTTTATAAGTTATGACATTTATTCTAATGACTTATCTAAAATAAAAAAATTCTTCTAAAACAAAAAACCAATTGAAAATCTAATGAATAGAAAGAGAAGGATATTTAGAACAATATATATGATATGAAATAAATACCATATAAATATATCTTGATAAGGAAAGAACAACAAAATATGACGAGTGAAATAATTATACCTACAAAATTTAATAAAAATTAATAGTACATATAACTTTATTCCAAATATCATCATAAACGAATTTTACAAAAGGTTTAAGATCATTTTCACAATCTTTAAGAAAAAAAAAAATTCGATAGTATTATATATTTTTAATAGGTACTGTATTATACTGTATCTTATGTATTTTGTATAGTTGAAAAATACCAAACATTTTGCATGCTATTATATTAAATATAATGTGTTTTTATATTTCATTAATTAAAATTGTGTTCCCTATACCTTAAATTTTTATGAAATGATTTTAAAAAAAATGATTTACTTGAATACCTTATTATACTTTTTACGATTGTAAAATAACAAAAATTGATTTTTATTTACCGTGTAATTATATATGCTGACAGATAATGTACATTTTGATAGTAAAAGAGTAATTTTTCCCGTATTATTATAATTAATTACATATTCATGTCATTAAAAATATGCTTTCATCATTTACTTATGATAATTTTTCATTGCTCGAATAAAGAGTGAAACTACAGCTATAAATAATAATAAAAAAAATACATTATAATATAATATCCCCCGCGTAAGTAATGAAAAATGGCTTTAAAAGTAAACGTAAAAAAAGTTTTGATAGAAGGTTATGTTTTTAGTGTTTAATGTTTTACATTATTCCATGTAGCTTTATTGCCTTAAACTTAAATTATATGTGATATATTTCATTTAAAATGTATAAAGTTCTAATATAATACTTGCTTGCCTAGAAACAACCAACTTGCGTTTTCGTAGAATGATGTTTAAAAATATAATGTAATTTTAAAGTATTATACACTGTGGTATAAATATGTGATATACAAATATATGGTATAATATACATATACTATATTTGTTAAAGATGTGCATCAACTAGTTAATAAGTTAAAGTTATTATTAAAATATTACCTTAACTAGTTACTTTGGTCACCGTTAACTTATCAAATTATTATCTATAGTTAGTTAATATAACTAGGTAGGTATAATTAATTTTTTTTTTTTATTATTATTAAAAGAGCCACAACCATTAGCAATACAGAAATACAGCAATATTTTGTTTTTCATTCAAAGTATGTCGAAAATAATTATCTAACTTATAAGATCAAAGTTTTATTATGCAAAATATATAGGTACGCTAAAAATATGAAACATGTTATTTAACTACCTTGTTATTCTTAGTTATTTCTTAAGTTTTCTGTCTGTAATCAATTCTTATTGCATTAATGCATTATTATGAAAAAATGTAATCATTTATGTACCTATAAATATCTATATGTATCATGGATAAGAACTAACTTTTTGATTAAATTATTCCAATAAAGTCAAGTTATAAGTCAGGTTTACCTTTTAATATTAGTTTTTAACTAATTAAATTAATAATTAATTAACTTGTAACTTAACTATTTAATAATAAATGTTTGAATTAACTTAACTTAGCTGGTTAATTTTATTGTTAATTTTGTTATGTATAAATAGAATAATTATTTGGACTTCTTTAGATATTTGTTAAATATGTATTAAGTAATAACTTATTATAAATAAAAAAATATTTCAACTATACCATATTATAAAAACTATAATTATTATATCCAAAAATACTTTTCGTGGTATACACTATACTATACTTTAACTAAGTATTATAATAAATAATTACCTTTCTTTTGCTTTTAACGGAAATATGTAAATTTTAAATAGGTGCATTAATTAAAATAATAAATATGGTTTAGAAGTATTAATATTTTAAATCGTGTATGTTAAGTGTGGATATTGAATAGTGAGGAACATGGACGTGCTCAGACTCTAAATATCTTGCTTTTAAGTTTTAATGCCCAGTGCTTATAATTTATTACCGACCCCGTTGTTGTAAAGTAAGTTATTTATGTAACAGAAAATAATTTTACCTGGATAATTATTACAGTGTCAATCTGGAAAGAATTTCCTTTTAATAAACTTTTCTTAACTTTCAAAGTTTCTCCACTTCAAAAAATTAAAATTTATGTGATTGAAAACTTATTAAATTTCGATTCTTATGTCTTTAATTTAGTGAAAAGTATTATGAACATTAATTTTTCATTTATTTTTATTTTTGTAATTTGTACTATGAGAAATACACTAAATGCTCAATCAAATTGTCACTAAGAATCTCCATAATGACTGGTTTTTTGTCTTTTTTTGTCTTCAAACCTCCATAAAACGTATAATTTTCAAATTCAATGAGTCTCCATTACTGGGACCCCTAAAATTAAATATTTTTAAATTTTTAATTTTTTCAGTCAAAATGACCAAGATGATACTTTTTACACATTTTTATACTACTTAAAGTAACAGTTATAAGCTACGGCAACAAAATATATACCTAGCCTTTTTAGTATTTAAATATCAAATTTATAAAAGTGGTATGTTTCTACATTTCAACTTAGAAAAAACTAGATAAGTATAATAACTCACTTAAGCACCAAATTTGATTATTTCAATAATAATTTCACCTCGGGTACTTATTAAAAAATTAAATACAAATTAGGTAAGGTGAGGCCGTCACACCGGCATTTATTAACTAAATTTCACATGAGTAACTTTTAGTGTGAAAAGAGCTTATATATATAGTAATAGTAATATAATTACACCATGCAAATAATTAATTGTAGCGTTTAAAATTAGAGTTTAAACACCAATTATAGGTACAATTTAAATAGATAAATATTCTCTAGGTGATATTTTAAAAAAAGGCTATCAGGTGCATTTAAAATAATATATTTTTTTAATTGTAATAATAAAAGTTTAAAGTTTAAACCAAAACACCTTTATTTAAGTTCTTCATAGTATTATTTTGCTATACTCGCATATAATATCTCTGGGCTCTGTTTATATAGCAGGCAATATGACAAAATTGCACTGCACAAAACAAATAATTCGGTATTCATTGGTTAAAATACTTACTACTAATTATGAAAAATCTAATGTTATTTTGTTAAAAATTATTTAACAAGGAATCAGAGCTATGTTAAGAAAGAAGGGGTAAATAATAAAATGAATTCTCCAAGGCACCAATATTTAGAGAGCGAAATTTGTGTACTAAAATAAATTAGCCATTTAATCTAAATTATATATCAAGAAATTTCTTGAGAAAAAAAGTTGACGAGCAAAAAAAAAAGTGCACCGGGGAGCCCTTGACACAACATAGAAATTACAGATATTTAACAAATTGAAAATTGAATCACAATCAACACCAATTGAATTTTGGTAATGGTAATTAATTTCCTCTTAATACAATTCTACTGTCCTTTTTATCATGTAAGAAATGTGAAAATATTTGTAATTAGTTTTCGGGTAAACTTTCCTAATTAGTAAACTCTGTATTTATTGGTTATCCTCCCGCCACTAACCGGTATTTTAATTTTTGTGTATATATAATGAATTGGATATTATTTTTTTAATATATTATTATTATATTAAAAAACTTAAATTAAAGTTAAATATTCGTTTTAAAAAACCGTATAAATTAAAACAATTAAGAGCTTTTTCAACCATTTATTACTATTTATATGGCATCTATCAAACCAGGACACAGATGTTTTCAAATTAATTTTAAATGATATTTTCGAATCTTGTCGAATTTAAAATTGTTTTAATTGTATACTATTTTTTTTACTTTTAATTAAAATTAAATTAAAATTTTTAATTTAATAATATATATTTAATATTATTTATTTATACCCCGAACAGACCCAATCCAAAATATACAATATATAATATAACTTTAAGGCTGTTAGGGTGCCCCATATTTTTTAAAGTTTTAGACCAATTAGCGGAAGATTAGTTTACGTACTTATCCTGATGTCTGATTAACATTTAGAATTATATGTATGAATTTATTAGCCCCTTTTCTAAGTTATATTGGGAAATATTTTTTGGTTTTTTAATTTAACAAGCCTTAAAATACTACTAATATATATACTAAAATAAACTTACTTAAACAAAATTAATTTAAAAAATATATATTTTTTTAATTATATATTTATTGAGTTTTAAAACGTTAAATATTTTTCCAACATATCCCAGTTAGAAGGTTATTGAATATAAATCTTTTCGCAAAATTTAAATTGGATTTTTTAACAGATTCCACTAGCTGTTATACACTAACGTTTATTAATGTATAACGCATATAAATTGCATATATAATGAATTGTTAATATTCCAAATGTTATGCTCAAACAGTCTTAAGGTTTAAACAATATTTTCACGAAAAGAAATACAACAGGAAAAAAAGAAAAGAACAGTGATAAATTCACAAAAATACAATGACCTCTGTAATCATTAACATTATTGTTTTACATAAAAATGGGAAAAGATGAGTTTTCTTTTTCCAGGCACATTATTCGTAGAAAACGGAAATTAAAGGATAATTTGTGGAAGAGAATGAGATAAAACAAAAAGAGCATTATATTTTCCAATTAATTTGGGATACAAACATTTATTCAACATAATTTCGAGGGAGTGTCACTGAACCAGAAAGAAGCTTTGAAGGAAATATGAAGGTTGCGGTTTGTCTGCAATCAGCGAGACTATTGAGATTAAGGATTTTGTTGACAGGAATGTAACCACGAAGAAAACATGGAATATTAAACTGGTAGGAAGCCGAACGTAGGAATTTACGCCGGACCCTCTCAAGTGAAATGGAATCAATTGAGATGAACGGATCCCAAATAACTGAATCATATTCAAGGAGAGAATTAACTCTAATGAACAATAGAGAAATCTTAAGAAAGTTCAAATTATTTAGTAACACTAAGCACAAATCCAAGGATATTTGAATACTGCAGGCTAGGTAGTATGATTAATATACATTTTAAGACACAGAGAAGAGGTGTAAATACGAAACCGGGATCACGAACTGAATAATTTATAGATAGGAAAGGAAAATCATAAATAATATATTGATGATGTAATACAGCTTTAGTTCAGTTTTTAAAAACAGTTATGAAGTCTGGATATAATGATCTCCAATACCTTGTCTACTTTTTATGTAATAATAGGATGTTTTTGTTTTTAAACTATACCTACTAATTACTATATGGACTGAGATAAAAAATCGTATTCTCTAAAATTGCAGGTGTATATCATCCTTTTATAATAACTTATTTTAATAAACACCATAAACTAGTACCAATTCATAATAAATTATTCTATGGTAATGCACTTTACGAGTATATATAGCCTATAGGTACCTACAAAAAAGCTTTAAAGACTGAAGTTTGAACAATGAAATAAATTACTGAATATATTATGTAAAATTTAATTTAATAATATTACATTTAAATTGGTAATTTTATTTACTATAATACAATTGAAAATTGGCAAATATGATATAGGGCCCTAACCAATATATACACGCTCACGACTATGATGCTTTTAGTTTTATTACGACGTGTTTTTCATTTCAAAAAAAAAAAATAATAATGTTTTCTGGTATAAAAACTCTCTAAACAATGCCAGGTACAGTGTACTTTTAATGAAAAATGTAATGTATATACTATATAGTACAGGCAGGTACATTGTTAAAGGTTATAAACTCAGCACTGCTGAGTTTCTATTGTCTTTGATTGCTTTTATTTACCACGGTTTTCGTTTTTCAATTGTAAAATACTAGGCTGAAATGTTCAGATGAGCCAAGAAAAACGAGTGTCCTATCCAGTTTTTAAAAATATATGTTATAAAAGTATATCGTGGATTTCGAATGGAGCGAGATTACTTTTTCGGATAGACGTGTTCTAAAAGTTTCATATATCTTATTAGATCGTAAGTTCAGTAGGTAATCGGTAGGTACGGCGAACGGACATACATTCGAACATTTTTGAAAATTCCTAGTAGTTTCCAGAAAATTGCGTGAAGTAGCGAAATTTATAGCAAAATCATTTAATCCTTATGAACTTTCACCAAACATTTACTTTAGACGTAATACTGTAATATATAATCTTCAATAAAGTTTGGTCGTGTATTCTTACTTTTTTTTTTTATGAATGTTGAAAGTTTGAATTACGCGCAAAATACTAATTACGATATCATGAATATTGAAATAATTTGTGAATTTTATAATAATATTGTCTTTTAGATTTATTTAATTAAATTTCAAATTTTGGGTATTAAGACTGCAATTTTTAGATGATATTTATATAAACATAATATCACGCAATCTACCAATTTGGAAAAAACGTAAAAATCGGCAGTTAAAATTCAATTTATTTTGTACATTTAATGTTAGAAAAATTGAAAATAAGAAAACGGTAAGCACGGTAAATTTTAAGAAAGGAAAATATAAAAGCAAAAAAATTAGTAAAGGGTATGTCTGGTTGAATGAAAGAGAAAAGAGGAAGACCGAATAAGAGTTGGTGGTTGTAATAGAGAGTGATATGAGGTACAGGACTAGGGTGGTCGACCTCAAATATTTGAGAGATAAGACGAAGGAGAAGAAGAAGAGTATGTTTAATGTATAATAATTGTATTTCTAAATATTTTATAATATCTACAAACAATTATTTGTTTTATGAACACTTACAATTTAAAAATCACTACCTAAAGTAAATGTAAACCTGAACTCTATTTAACTTTCTCATAATTATTTTTTTTACATGATAAATTCAGCATTGCATTGAAATTAGTTTAAAATAAAATACTTGCTCTGATTAAGGCACGAGTGATTCGATATATATCTATAATATATAATATATTATATAAGTGATCAATATGAAAACTCGATTGAATATAATTGACAATTGTCAATCAAAATATTCACTTAGAATTAATAATTCAGACATAATGTATATATATTTTATATTTCTATCAATCATACAATACCATAAATATTATGTAAAATTATATTGTGACATAATATAGAGTAGGTACTATTTCAATAATAAATAACACGCAAAGAATAATAGTAAACATTTTATGATGATGAATTTCTGAACGAAACATATCGTAAGGTATGCTTAAAATATGCAAAGTTTGATGAATTAGGTAAATATTATTACATTTGGTATGTATATAGCATTTAACAAGTGTGTTATTCGATTTTATATAAATATTTAAAAAACAAAATATGGGTGTCAAATGATTGCAGCTAAAAGTATGAAAAAGTGTGGTATGTTTTAAGGTAATAATATAAATCTTTACATACTTTTATATTGTGTGATACACATGTTTTTTTTTTTTTTTTATGTTTATTTATGAGATATGTGTACTTATTTTGTACTAAGTTTTTGATTTCAAAATTAGAGCATATTATTTTACCAAAACTATATATACCGTACATTTCAAATATTAAGACTTCGTTTTAATACCTACGACCTACGTGTAAAAAAGTATATACCTTTTAATATGCATATATTATTTATATATTCCTTTCATATAGAACATTTTGTACATTATACACAACGCGTATTACACATGTAATATTAAGTAGATACCTAATTATTTATGTATAACGTATTATGTACGTATTTACTTATTCTCTTCCAATGACTGTACGTCAAAGAATATATTGTCAATTTATAAAATAATTTTAAACTTTAAAAAGTTCACATAATGATTTTTCTTAGTTTATATTAGCTGACGTACCTATGCGTTTTTACGTGGGCAGGCGTCAGAGTAGGTACTTATATCCTATGTACAGTATATGATTTGATTACTATACTTGCACAAACATATATTTTCATAAAAAAAAATAAGAAAAATAAACATAAAGTGTGCTATTGATTATATTTTTTAAACAATTTAAATAATGTATCTACTATATTATATATTGATTATTTCATATGTAGTAGTTTTATTTTTATTTTAAATGTGCAAAACTGTCAATTTAATATGGAAAAATATGTTATATTTATCAACGCTAAAAGCATACATATATAATAACCCTTGAAATAAATAATTGATATAATATATTCAGGATCTACCGCAGAAAAATTACATATTTGTATGTACTATTATTAATAATTATTGACTATAATAATATATTATTGTTTTTTTGGTTATTTACATTATAAATAAAATAGTTATATTAGTAAAAAATACAATTATACTGAAATGTGGATTTTTGAAACTTGTGGCCTAAATACTGTCAATACTATCAATTGATTGTAGATCAATCTTAAATTATATTCTTCAAATATATAAAAGTAAGAATTTTGTTAAAAATTAAAAAGAAATATAAAAATTTGGCATATTATCTACGATTGCCAAATATTATTAGATAGGCAGTTTAAACAAAATATAATGTTAGGCATACTTTATTTTGTGTCAGAATATGATTTCCATTAGATTTTACGCTTATATTGAGTTATAGGAACTTCCAAACAATATCCAAGTTACAATCATATACAGCTGCTTAATTTATTGGACATCTCATGAGTGTATATATAGTTGTATAGTTACACACAACTTTTGATGATTTAAAATTTAATTTTGTTGTTTTCTACAATTTACATTATACATAATCGGTATAATTACATTTTATATAACGTTATATTATTTTAAAATGATAATTTGTCCAATTTCGATATTCGAGAAAGTATATTATTCTTCTTTAGAATATTTTTTTGGCATATATTCAAATATATTTATCGCATTCACCCAGTTGTGCCGATCGTTTTTTTAACTACTGGAGTGAATCAATGTAGCCACATATACTGATAAATTATCCTACATATTATCCTAATAATAATTAATATATGTTTATATTATATAAATAATAATAAAAACAACATATAAATGTAATAATATTTAATAATTCAATAGCATTTTATTTGTATATATATATATACATATATACCTGAATGAGTATCGATGAGTTTACCATGCAAATAGAATTCCCCCTCTAATTTCTCAATACATCTGGGCAATTATCCTTTACTTGAAACTCGTAATCGGTAGTACTGCACCCCTACTCTTATATTCATCGGTATTGATTTTCGCATTCTGAGAAGAACGTCTTTTGTATTTACATTAATATTTTATAAAAATTACTTTAAAAATGCACGTAGATATAGATTGTTGTTTAAAAATGTATCATCTTTGAAACCCGTCCAAATTTTCGGTAAAATTATAATTACCATTATATTATCAATTCTAAATTAGAGATCGTCTTGTCTAACTAAAACAAAGTTTATGCATAAAGTAAAGTTTCTATAAATTTTTCTAAAACATTAAGTTTCTAAAATTACTTCATTTTTAATATTTTCCAAAATATTAACAGAATGTCAGTGCAACCAATTTTCAATGAAAAACTCATGTTAGCATTTCTAATTTTTAATAATTTACGAGTACAAACATTTCAGAAATATGAAACGAAAAATAAATTATAGATAACAACAGTTATAAAAAGTGGCTAGGGCAATGCTTTCCATTCGCAAAATTCGATTCATACACCAGAGAATTTAAAAATGAAACTTTTATTTTAAATTATTTTGCATTTTTTTTTAACATTTTGGGTTTTTATTTATATATATTCTTGAAGTATGAATAAATAAAATTTATTATAGAATAAAAAGTTTTAAAAATATTTATCTAGTTTTGTACATTAGTCATTTTTAGTACCGCTGTAATTCTCAGTTTCGATAATGTCAATAATATCCCCGATATCGATAATACAGAGGTATAATATAAACATATAGGTAACCTCGATAACGTTTGGTACGATACAGTATAAATATATACGATAATGGCAAATAACTAATATAAAATTAATTAAACATTTTTTTTTTTTTTTTTTTTTTTTAATAATCTGCGTGTTTTCAAATTCATCAGATTGGTCAGCCGGTGGATTTAATCGTTCCTAATTTCAGCAGATGGCCGATCCGCTGGAGGAGAGGTAATCAAGCGGATTGTTTTATCAGAAATCTGCTGTTATAAGGCTGGTCGAATATAAAACCAGATGGATTTGATAAGAATTGTTCGCGGGAAAAGTTACATATACAAATATTGATAAGGTGGCGTATTTAATATACAGTATATATATATTGTGGTAATTCTGTGCCTATTCTATTCTAATTGCATAATTTGTTGTCTTTTGTATTTACTTTTTCTATGATTCGTGGTTAATGTTAATTTAAAATGGAAATTATATTTGCCCATTCGAACTGTGTTTACATAAAAAATTTAGAAGTAGAAACGATTTTGTCTTCGTTTGTTAATGGTTTGTTTATATTTTTGTAATAACTGTAATAATAGCAGGGACGTTTTCACAATATTTTTTCAGTGTATACGTTTTAAAGTAAAGTATACTTATACACACTAAAATTAAATTAACATATCAATAGAACAGAAAATATCGCTCACGATTTACTCTTGGCAGTGGGGTATAGATACGATATTTTCTGGGGGGCTGGAGGTTTAGATGTTTTATATATATATTATATTTATATGTACATTGACAGTGGCGTAGTTCACTTATATTTGATATTAATATTATTATAAAAAAAGAAAACATCAAAATCTATCTTTATTAGGTATCTATAAACAATATTATTATCAAGTGTATGTAACAACTATAAAACTATCTTATGTTTTTGTGGGAAAGAAAATTTCTGGGGGGGGGGGGGTATACCGGTTAAACCACCCCCTTAAATACGCCACTGACTCTAGGTATCGAGACATATATATACATCGAGACATTCTATAGACGTTTATTTTTTGATTATTGTATAACAATATATTTTAAACTTGTAGAATTATTTGTATATAAATCAATAGGTATACTATTTATGTCCTAAACTCCTAACTATTCATACCCATTGGTAATATTTGTTAAATATTTATTATCAATTATTGATTAGATAAAGATAATTATTGTGGTTGATTGTGGTTATAAGAAATAACTAACATGTTCTAGCGCTTTAATAAAAAATGCGTTCCTAAATTCTAATCAATCCGCTAAACAATCCGTTACATCCGTAGATGAATTAGGAACACACGGATTATTATACACAACTACTGATAAATTTTTTTTTGTCGAATTTAAATACAATTTTAAACATTTATAGGATATTTTTTTAGTGCATTTTTTTAATATTGTGGAATTTTTTAAGGAAATTAATCGTATTTTTTATGACATTTTTCTTATTTTTTAGAACATTGCAAGTCTATGCCCTAAATGTACATTATTGAAATCATATTTTAACTAATATATTATAATATAGGTAGGTAATATTTAGGTAATAGATAATATAACATTTCAAAATATACGTTATAGATATATTCATAGGATTAAATAATACATTTTAATTAACATATTATATTGTCATAATTTATTAAAATTTAAATATACTTATTTAAAAAAAACCGTTTTTCCAATGTATTATTAATATTACGTTAGCTTAAGATTATATCACAAATCTAAGGAATATAAGCAGGAAAATAATTAAGTTGTAATTAAATTGTGAATAGTCGAATAATTTAATTTGAAATATTTCACATGGAAACATATATAGGTACTAGTATAATTAAGATTCCATTTAAATTGCGTTTATTATTTAAGCACAGTTGCTTACGTTTAACTGTTGCATATTAAGCTTTAAACCTTATACTGGTGTGACGATAAGCTTTTTAATACTACGAATCTTTTTTTAGCATTAACGTATTAATTTTTCATAATAATTTGTAACTATAAATAGGTAGCATACAAAATATAAATTATTAATATCGATTTTTTTGTATTTCGTTACAAATTATTTTAATATAAGCAGATATTATAATATTATCAATTATTTTACACGTTTTTTTAGCATTGTCTCGTGCATAATAAATAAATATTCTTATATCTTATTTTAAAAACAAATTGATTCTATTATACATCTGAATTGCACGTGAATAAAGGTAATGTTTCTAATTTTTCAATTAACTTTATGACTACAGAACAATATTCTTGACGTTAATAATAAATCATGTTTTCGAGAATCAAAACTAAAATTACCTACCTATTTTATTTTATAAATTGAATTTAATCAACATTTATAAGTGTTAGATTTTAATAATTCACATCGATTGGCATGAAAAAACAACAAACATTGTACGTTCGTTAGGAAAAATATTGATAGAAAAATTGTCACTATTGGATGTTTTTGACATTTTTTTTTTTTTAGTTTCCCGAAAGTATAGTGTTTTTGTACTTATTCCCTTTTACCCGGGCACGCACCGTCCGTAAATATGAATTTAAAAATGACAAAACATGCATAATCTATATAGGTATACAATATAATATAAGAATTAATTGTCGCACTAAAAGTGATTCGCAGGTGATGAATTAGTAATAAACGTATAAGTAAATGTGTGAAAAAATGGTTTATTATTATGCGTAAAGTCCTGTAAGTATCGTTATATAATAATATATATACAGTGCTCGAATTGGACGAGTGGGGGTGCGCAGGGGGACGGAGCTCCTCTACTATTTCGAAATTTTTCGATAGCTCCCCCACCCCCACCCCCATTTTACAGTATACGAATCGTAAAGTTTGGGGGAACGGTCAATTTTTTAAAAGCCTGATGTCTTCTGTTTTTCCGATTCGACCACTGTACGTATTATATATTATATTATACGACGTGCACAATATCGCGCGGAAAACGGTCGGCGATGCAATAATAATAATTATAGGCAAGTGTACCTATGTATATATGTGTGTATTACGTAATGAAAAAGGTGAAAATAACTAACGAAAATCGCGTGATTGCCGAGAGAATAAAAAAAAATAAATAAATAAAGGATTCCGCGCGGCGGATTATCGCGCGATTTAAATGACCCGCGCGCGTTTCGCGGACGCGTATAGACGCAATAACGCGTAGGTATACATACATAGTAGGTGCAACGACTGCATATATTATAATGTACGCGGTTACATTAAAAGAACCGCGTGTACGACGACGCGGTTACCCCGTGGACGCCGATGTATATTAAACATTGACCGTCGTAATAAAATAATATAATAATATATGTACCGTATATGTAATGTATTGTTATATTACGGGTACGTTACATATTGTATCGCTTACCTTGGCCGTCGTACCGTGTGCCATTGTGGCCCTGCTGCATGATCGGGGACACGCCGCGGCCGATTACATAAGCGCGTTACTATAAATAGACGGTGGGTATATAAGTGCGCGCCGATATAGTCTACATCAACGTTTTGCAGCCGCTCTGGTCATGGTACCCCGAGCTCTGTGTATGCCCCGTGCAACAGATGGCCCCGCCGGGGCTCCTGGTCGCCGTGGCAACGGCTATTACAGGTGAGATGTTGCCCGGCAACCGGTGCCCAAAAATCCGGGCAAAACCAATGGCCCACATTCGTTAATCAATCGTCTCACCTTATGATAATATCATCCTCCGACTTTTCCTTGTAAGTATATATAAGTGTGCGTTCACACACACACACACACACACACACACACACGTTATAATATACGCACACTATTATAATAAATAGGTATTATATTATTCATGCGCATAGTTTTCTTTCCTTATTATAATAATAATATTATTATTATTATTATTATTATTATTATTATTATCCTCGAGACATTCGTACGTTCCGCGGTTTATTTATTTATTTATTTCACATCGTCCTTTTCGCGTTTACCGTTTTTTTATTGTTTGTATATAATATTATTAATATATACCTACTCTACTATTTTGTCATTATACAATGTCTAATGAAACGAATAACTTCAAACTTTGTACATTAAATCGTACCTATTAACATACGACGTATATTAGAAACGAACTTCAAAGCTCAAACTTTCGACGTATTTTTAATACGTATACGTATATGTATATAATTATACGTTATGAATACATTAACGAGACATTTAATGTGCACTATATAAACAGCTGCAGTACGCGTGTGTATACGCTGAACCAAATATCATTGGTAGAATTAACAATATGCAATAATCAAATTTTGACAAACGAATATTTGTTGAAACGATAGATACAATTTTTATTATTTTAATGTATATAATTATTGTTAAATTAATAAAAAAAAAAAAAATGTGTTTACAATAATTTGATAAACAAATGGGCGTTTGTTCTACGAAGATGAAGGAAAGAAATGAACACAAAATATTTATAATTGAATTAACAAAATATTTGTTAATTCAAATAAATTTATATTCAATTGAACAATTTTACCTAAGACATTGATAAAACATATTGTTAAATCAATAATACATTTTATTATTTTACTGTTAAATTAACAAATATTTTATCTCTAAATCAACAAACATTTTATTGGACATATATATTAACAACCATATCATTAAATTAATCTATATTTTTATTGAAATCACAGATATATTTGGTTCAGTGTATTGTATAGGTATATACAGTATTGTACGAACGATAAGTATTTTATAATTAAAACTATAACTATATATAATTAAACGTATACAAATATAATAATGTTAATAAACGCTTTATAAATTATATTAAAAATTTTTAAATTAATAGAAATATTTTCTACAACCAGTGGCGGCTCTAGCATTTAATTTTTTATGGGGGGGGATTGGGTTGATGGCTTTTTTTATTTATTATGTATATTAAACATACAAAAAAATTAAAAATTTTTAGGACTTTGTGGTGGTAGGCCCCATTGCCACTCTAAAGCCGCCACTGTTTACAACAATAAGAAATGTATGAACTAATTCATCATTAACTAATACAATTTCGTTTTACAAAGTTACGTTTAAACGAGATCACTGTCCCCGTTTGTAATAAGGAATTGTGTACATAGACAATTTCAAGGAAAATTATAGTTTGATCATCGAAAAAATATTTGAATATAATATTTTAAAAGTATAATTTATACTATAGTGATCCTGTGTCTGTATAATTTTTTTTAATAATTGTTGTTTTTTTATTTACACATTTTATAAAAAATATTCCCTGCAAATTTAAACTTGAAAATATCATAGAAAGACCAATAAAAAAATAAATGATACATAACAACGTTATATCTAACGCCAAACGAAGCCATTTTTTAATATGTGTATTTACATTTTACACACGTAGAAGAAGAAGAAGAAGAAGAAGAAGACATTTTACACACGTAGTTTTACGAGTTGTTAACAATCAACTTTTCCATTTTTTTTTTTTTTTTTTTTTAATAACTACAAATCATTAAAACGAATACCATACCTATATATATATATTTAAAAAATGGATATACACAGGGTGCTGTAGAATGTAGATAATGTTGTTATCTATAAGACTATGATTTGTTTTGTAAATCTAAGATATTTCATGTTTGTAATGTTTATAAAAATGAGATATGCTAATGCGAATTTTACATTGAAAGTTTGTTTGCACAACCTGTGAATATTTAACAAAAATATAGTATTAAATATAGGTACCAAGGATTAAAATCTTTAATCGCATTATTGTTACAAATTGCTATTATTAAATTTAAAAAAAAAAAAAACATTTTTTGTTCTAAATCGATTTTTACGCAAATATACATTATTATAATAACACTGAATATTATAAAATATTGGGATCATTTTATAATAGAATATTGCATGACAATAAGTAGATAGGTATTATATCACTCAATGGCTTCGAATTCCGACACAATAAAATAAATTTATATAGGTAGGTTTATCAATAATTTAATGTTATTTAATATTTGTATATGTACTTTTATATATAGAGGAGTGTAGGACATAGGTAGGTAGTGAAATAATTTCTTATATTATTTATCTTGTATTAATTTCAAGAAAATTACGTATGAGTAATAAAATAAAAACTAATCAACTTTTTATTTATTTTGTGTGTAATACGTTTTAAAACTTTTTGAATTGCAGTATATTGATAAACAGTTCTTTGGTCGTTTTAATAAATTGACTTTAAAGGAGAAAAACGTTTTATATAGGGACCTATACATTTCCCATTAATCTCAATGAATAATTTATTTAATACATCAACAGGTTTAAATTACGCGTTCTACATATCTCCTAAATTGTACCATTTCAACACCATTTAATATAAAATATATATAATTTGTTATTCGAAACTTCGCTTAAGTATATAATTTTATTATACAATATAGAATCTTAAATCCAAAACTCAATTTACTCCTCGATTGTACAGTTTTATCGTTGTATTTTCGAAAAAAATATCGGTATTTAAGTTTATCGAATATTTGTCGTTTTTTTAGAAATACATTTTGAAATAATTGCTCTATCAAAGACCTGAATATTTGATACATAACATCATAAGCATATCATTGATTTTATCATTAATATCATCATTTTACATAATTTTTATCAATGTTCATACTATATACTATTCTAATTGAGTTAATAAAACGGGAAAAATCGGTTTGTAAGTTTATTGAATACAAATATATACAAATAATACAATGGTTAACGATCATAAAACGAATTATATATTATACAGTTTTGATTATATTGTTATATTCATATTTAAACAAAAATGTATACATTTAAATTAATACATATATGTATATATATAAAATAAATAATATTATGACAAAATTTGCTTTGACAAAAACATTTTTTTTATGAAATCTACTTAAAATTTAAAAAAATTATGACATTATGGTATATTGATATACTCGTATATGTGTACACTATTGCTAGTAAATTTTTTTTCAAGTGCCATGTTTTACACCATTGCATAGGAAATAAAAATAATTATAAAATTTTAATACACTTTCTAGAATTTTTATAATTATTATATTATTTCACTTATACTTATTCTTGTGTACATACTACATAATAAATTATCAATACCTATTCTTTTATTTAAACATATTTTGTGCCGATTATTAATAATTCATAGATGAAAATAAGCAAAATATTTAACAATTATAGCCTATATGCTCTAGGTAGCTAAATTCCAAAATCTGTAAAATTCTATATAATATATTGACGTACAAATTTAAATACATCTATAGACTTCAAAAATGATTTCAACATATTATAGTATACAAATTTCAGATCTAAAACTCAAAATCTAACCTTGAATATCAATAAATAATTTTTGGAGGGAGTCAACTTTAGTGGAGGGGGTCATGAAATGGAGATAAATTGTGAATCCTCAGACGTTTTGTAAACTGAATTTCGCAAAAAGTAGAACTTCTGTAGAACGTTTTAAAAAAATCGACACGAAAATATTTCAAGAGTATATTATAATTACAATTTACACCTACTTATGTGTTTCGGTTAATAAAGTAACAAAATTTTAATAGTATTGTATTTTTGTTATATGGCTTATTTGAAAAAAGTATACTTTCAAAATATGTATATATTTTCAAAAATATATAGGTACTGTTCAATTGTAATGAAATATTTAATATATTTTGTTTGCAGGTCCAGTGAGTATTTCATAAGGGACACACGACGGGTAGATATTGCGATGATCAAAAAATAATTTATACTGCTATAATCTGTAACTGGCATGTGTAATAAAACCAATTTCGGTTCTGTATATTTTCACGGGGGATTTATTTAAATAGTGCATGACAAGGTAAATAATAATTTATAATTCCAATTTTCGAACATTCATTATAAATCTTATTATATTAAAACCTATATATATGTATAATACATAGCTATAATTCTGGCTATATAATATATATGCATAATGCATATCGCAGTATATTGTGCATTTGCTCTAAAAATAAATAGATCATTAATTCCAATGATATAAACAGACACTATATAACTAGATTTTGTTTCTAAAATAATTATACAATATATTACTTATTAGTAATTATTAAAGTACTATTTTACTACTGTTTACATATTACAATGAGCTGCTTATCGTTATGCATAATTAAAATATTAAATTAAAATTATAAATTACTGTAATACTATCGTTTTAAAATCAAACTAATATATTAATATCGTATATACCTAAGTAAACCTACACGTATAATGCACAGTAAAAAAAAAAAAATATATATATATATATATAATTTGTATTTATTGATTTTCAATTAAAATATAAATTTTCCGAATGAACCGTCAATGTACTATTACCTACCTAATAAAAGACAATCGATTTTTCGAAAAAATTAAAATTGTTGGCACAATTTCTCGTTAAAAACCAATAAAACTCTAAAATTCTATATTTTATTTTTATATACTTAAGCCTTTATAAATTATTATAGTAGGTATATTAGTATTCCGTGTACGTATATAGTGAAAATTCTGCAGTGAATTTTATTTAGTCCAATATACTATTTATCATGTGTATAGCAGGTATATAATATAGGTTTCTAAATTCAAGACATAAATAATAATGTGTGTATGTGTAAAAGCTATATTATATATTCATATATTATTTATATTATACTAACGTAAAATTCGTGAAAATATATTGAAGTAAAATATTTTGACAAAACCTATACATATTTCCAGTGGTGGATTTGGGGAAGGACGCAGGGGGATGAAGTTACTCTTAATTTTTTTCATGTTTAACAGCATACACCTTATTTCCTTATCAGCGTCCGTTTTAATTTTTATTTAACATTTTTGAAAAGTTTTTAAAAACGAATGTTTTTTGTCATTATGGTATAATAGGTTTTAGATGAAAATCACGATATAGAATTTTGAATAGTTGATCGTATTAAATCATATTGGTATCATAGGTAGGTAACAAATAATCGTTATTTTCCATATATGGCCTAAAGCCTAAAAGGATGGTGAAATCATATCATATGCGACATCAATAATTTATTTCTGTTATTAGATACCTAGTTGTTTACATTTGATTTTATTAGTAAAATAGCAATTTACGTTTTACTTTATACCACACTGACCATTATGTTTTGGATTTTCCGTTGTCGTTTAGTAATTTTTATTCGAATTTTAGTTTAGGCAAAAGGAGTTTAATGGGAGTATAATCTTTCTGATAACAAATTTATTGTAGTTGAGACTTTAAAAAAGTTAATTTTTAATTTTTCTAATAGGTAGTTTTCTTAAGTCAATCCTATACCAAAAATGACCAAAAAATTTTGTAATTCAGAAATTAATAATGTCAGGGACTTGAAATTTACATATTATTTACAGTAGTACTGATAAATTGACATATTTACGATTATTATTAACAAGATACAATTTTCCAAACTGTTTGACCACTTATCAGTTATTTATAAAAAAAAACTATATTTCGGTCTACATCTACAGCTTTCTCAATAATTAATTTAAAAGGAATAATTGTTCAAATGCCTTAATTATGCTTTCTTGAAAATATGGAACCCAATGATGAGGTAAAAAAAATATTGCATTTCAGTATTTGTATACTCTAATACTCTATTTATGTTATATAATAATCTAAAAAAGTTTTAAACAATTTCTTCTGGTTGAGAAACTTTGGATAGTGGGGGACGAAGTCCTCCACGGCTTATTTTTTCTCTAATATGTCCCGAAACTATGCTCAGAGTCCGTCCTTATTTTTTTTTACCAATTCAACCACTGCATATTTCTATAACACACTGAGATTTTCGGATAAAATACCTAACCTATCACCTTCACATGACCTTATTATTGTATGGAGGTTTGCTACATTTATAAATATAAATTTAACGAAACTGAATTTATATAATGATATATTATATTATATATTACATCAATAACTTAAAGATAAAACGTACTTTTAAGGGCTAATCAATTTAAAAAAAAAACCTTAGATTTAAACATAGATTGTTGAGATTGATAGAAGGTATATACCGTAATGGAATTTTGTTGAAAATTTATAAATGTTTGACCCTTTTAGTGTGCGCATGCGTAATATAAAATTACAAACTGCTTTTATTAAACAATAACTCCTATTTTTGACACCAAATTCAAATCGTCTTAATTGTTAAAAAAAATTCTAATCTATAATCTATGCTATAGAAATATATGCCATTATGGTTCTAAATCCAAAGTTCACCGAGTTATGGCACTAATTCAAATTTTTAATTAATTAATTATTTCTAAATGTTAGACAGCTACATTTTGGTCAATATTCGATTTAGAACCCGAGTTTATATGACAAAGTGACTTGAAAAATCCATATTGCGATATCAAAAGCCGATCAATTAATATTTTGACCTGTCTATAGGTATATATGTATACAAACGTTTTTTTTTTTTAATTTTAAATGGTTATATTTGAATAATTTAGACATCGAATTTGAATAAGCTATGTTTTTAAAAAAAATATTTTTAATGTATCAACCATATGGACCATGGTCCTCAACCAGAAATTTACTGAAGTAAAGCCATTTTAAATTTAATATTAATAGTTTTCTCAAATTGTAAACAGCTATAACTAGGCAATTTTTAATTTTGAACTATAGGAACTATAGAATAAACTATTTATACTACAAAATTTTTATAAATATTTGGCCTATATAAATAAATTCTCAAAAATAGGAGTTCCTTGCTATTAAAAAAAAATCCGATTATACTGTGCATGCACGCGAACCCAAAGAGATAAATATTTAGAAAGTCTCAAAAGATTTGTATCACGCAGTCGTACCTTCTATCGATCTTAACAAACGCCATTTAAATCTAAGGCCATCCGGCTGAGAGTTTGAGTTGCCCCTAAAACTATAGACACACATGTATATTTTATTTTTTCATTTTATTTTTATGATATAAAAATGAACTCATTCCAAAAGTTCGTTTCAGTTTAAATTATAATCTATATAATATATAGGTAATAATAAAAATTGATAGAAAAAATACAAAATAATTATTTTTTTAAAGACACTGATCTACGTCTTATTAAATTAACGAGAAATATTTCGTCAAAATTAAAAGACAAGTCGAAAAGTATTCTTGTTGTTCCCAATTTGTTAAAAAAAAATTCGAAAATACAAATAAATTATTATATCTTTTCAAAAAAATCCTATTTTATTAAAGTAATGGAATTCCTTCCTTCATACATCCCTGTAGGAATACTATATTTTACAACATTGATAGTGCATATATATATAAATCAAACTAATGATTGTAATATCACAGCATGGTCTATGTAATGCTATAGCAATTTGACGAAATTAGTTGTGATCACGACTGATTTAAAGAAATTTACGATTGTACCTATATTAGTGTGGTAATAAGTGAACGAAAAATAATAATTTTATACGGTTTTAAACGAGATAATTAAATATCTGCAAGAAATCGATACAAAATGTAATTTAAATTGAACTTCTTTGAAAGTCAACTTTTTACTATACGCACTGCTGCAGAGCGCAGCAGTGATGTTTAAAGAGTTCGTAGACTACTTATAAATTTCCATTTGCAGCGTATCGCGAATATAATACTAATTAAACATGATATAAAGCTACCAATCGAATCACTTTTTTACATTTATTTTTCATATAATACTCATCAAACTAGCTAAAGTAAAGTTTATAACTGATTACAAATACAAAATATATATTATACGTTAAAACTGAATTTATTTATTTTTATAACCTAATATAATATTACATAATCACTATAAAACAAATAATGATTTAAAAGACATTTTAAATAGTGTGCAGTTTAGTAGCAAAATCATAGCATATTGAATCAATAAAAAAATGATTAATAATGATTAATTGTAATATTAATATTTATAAATATAATATTTATATTAATAATAAAATGTATATTTAATTAAAAAGGAATCAATAATACACTTAGATCTACATTTATTTTAGAATTCCAGCAGCGGTGGCTCAAAGACTTCTTCAGGGGAGTCGTCCATGTAAAAATGGTTTTTACAGTTCAAATATCATTTTTCTGAACATAATCTTGATTCTTAGGCTTGGAAGATTATGTCCTCTTTAAACCGCCACTGAATTCTAGCATAAAATAATTTTCTGAAAACGTTAATGTAATACTAGTAGGTATTATATACCTAATGTTAGAAATTGCAGGATAAATATGTAGTTTAATTTTTATCGCCATTTAAAATTTATAAGAGCATAATATAAACTCTCCAATAAACGTCAAATGATTCTATTAAATTAACTACTAGGTTCAATTTAAATTCAAATTCAAATTCAAAATTTTCAGACAATTATTCTGTGGATATTGACATTTTAAATAAAATTATATGGATTTCTATTTAAAAAATTAAATGTGAATCATTGCAACAATGTACCTATAATATATATAATATATGTAGTAACGATTGTAAATCCTCTTGATTTTAATAACTAAGTGAATTTATAACAATATCTACTAACGCATATTATATTTAAATACTATTATTTTTGATATTTCACTATATTCAGTTATTTTTATACACTTGATCAGTGGCATAATTGAGGAAAATATCAGGGGGGGGGGGCAAAAAAAATTATGTTAATTACCCCCTCCCCCTCTATAAAGTAAAGTTCCATAGTTGTGCATACACTATTGCAGAACACCAATGAATACCAGTATAATTGTATAAAATAAACACGTATATTTTTAAACTAAACATTTATTTTGAATATAAAATATCTAATATATGTATATATATATTTTTTTATTATTTATTGACAAAAAAAAACAATAGATATGTACTTGGAAGATTATAATTAATATCTAATATTTTAATGCCAATTTTCTTTTTCCCCCGACGCCATTTGCTGTGAATTCATCAATTAGTAATTACCATTTCAAAATCAATTGATGCAGATAAGTGTATTTGTGAGATGGCTAAGCTACTTAAACGATCTTGGCCCATCGTACTTCTCAAATATTTTTTTAATCGTTTTAAACAAGAAAAAGATCTTTCACAAGATGCTGTATTTGTGGGTATAGTTAAAAATAATTTGACTATTTTTATTATATTAATAAATCCCACTTGCAAGTCAGATGTCAAATATTCAATTTTGTTTGAAATATTATATTCATTATACTTACATTTAAACATTCATTTAAATTTAAATTTAAATTTAAATAAAAAAAAAAGTCGGTCGGACTTAGTTTTGAAGTTATGGCAATTTAATGTTATTTTATACCATCGAAAACAACGCATTTTACGATGCATTTCCTTATCAAATCTGTGGTTTTCAAAAGACATATAATATACCTTAAAAGGGAGCAATTTATTACGTGTGACCAAAAATATAAAATTACACCAAAAAAAAAAGTAAATTTTAAAACTTAAATAGATATTATGTTATTTATTCACCATACCCTTCGTTGCATTCGTTCCAAATTATCTAGCAACTGATGAAGCCGATTTTTGACATATACATTTTTAAACGTTTTATAAACTGTCAAAAAAATTAAAAATCGATATTTTAACAGCTCACAAAGGTGCGGTCTTATTCGCATCTAATATATATATAATATTAAAATATTAAATATTTTATTTTATTTTATTTTATTTTTTATTTTTATTTTATAATAATAAACGGGTTTGAAACCCTTTTGAAAATGTATACGAATTACAGTTAAATATACTAGTGTAATATTATATTATCTTTTGTAGAATACCTAAATGTTAACTTTTGTATGTAGAAAATGAAATGAATTACAGTAAATTCTTTAAAATATTTATATATTTTTTTATTTGCTACTTATGGTTTGTACTATTAAAATACCTGAGGGGGGCAAAATGATAGTTTTTTCACCTCTGAAAATTGTAGGGGGGGCAAATGCCACCCTTTGCCCTCCCCCGCAATTACGCCACTGCACTTGATAACCAAAATTTAAAATATTATGATATACGAGTATTAATTATTAATTAATTATGAATTAAGTTATATATTTAAATATAAATATTAATAATATAATTAGACTAATATTACCTACATCCAGACCTTGGAATGAACAAGTTCAAAAGGACTAAGTTCAAAATGCATAATAATATTAATAGTATTTGTCATAATGTGTACCTATATTTAAGAAATAGATGAAATAATTAAAACTACGGGTGGAACCGGGTATTCAGACTAGTAAGTATATGTATTATAATCTAATATTATTTTATTAGGTACATATATTTTTAATAAAATACAATATTTTTTTTACCAAAAATACAATCAAATCAAAATAACGTTGCATTAAATTGACTTATTTTTGAAATCTATACATATATAGGTGTGACACCTGACATTTACAACCAATTTCCAAATTTCAGACGTACTTGACCCAGATTTTTATCGTATTAAATTTAATTCATATTTATGTTATCTATAATGTCAATATTTTTTTTTTAATTTACATTTTTTCAAGAAATATTATTAACAATATTAATTTTCTATTTTATGTATACATGAAGCTTTCATATATATATACCTGTATATTTATATATATACCTGTATATTTATATATAGAAATTATAATTAATAATTAGGTATTTATTTCTTCTTCTCCCAACTATTTGAGGTAGGCCACCCTGGTCCTACACTTCCACTTAACTCTATCTCCCGCATCTTTTTCACTTACTCCCACCTTCCTCATATTACTCGTTATCACATCCCCTCATCTCTTTTTCGGTCTTCCTCTCCCCCTCTAACCAACAACGTACATTTCCCTTATTTTTTTTACTACCTCCGTATCTTCCCTCCTTAATACATGCCCGAGCCATCTTAATCTATTCTCTCTCATTTTGTCTACTATCAAAGCTACCCTTATACTACCTCTGATATTTTCCTTATTTCTGACTCTTTCCTTATTTATCCTCTCTAGTAACTCCACTTTTCCACCTTAAAATTCTCATCTCAGCGACACGCATTCTCTGTTCTATCTTTCTATCTACTGCCCAACATTCCGTTCCATACATCATTGCAGGTCTCACCACTGCCTTATAAAATTCACCTTTTAACCTAATAGGGATTCTTTTATCACACAGAACACCTGTCGCTTCTCTCCACTTCGTCCATCCACACTTAATCCTGTGTTTCATATCCTCTTCGAAACCCCAATCTGTCTGTACAACGGACCCTAAATACTTGAACCTCTCCACTTCTCCCACCACATCCCCACTCAACTTTATTTCTAGCCTTTCCCTATTCCCTCTGTGTTCTCTTTCACCAAAATCATACTCTATATATTCTGTTTTACTCCTACTAATCCTTAGTCTTTTACTTTCCAGAGCTTCCCTCCCCTCTTCAAGTATACCATTCACTTCCTCAGGACTTTCTTCTATCAGTACTATATCATCTGCAAACAAAATGCACCATGGTACCTCCCCCTGTATATCCTTTGTTATCTCATCCATTACCAGGGAAAATAAGTAAGGACTCAAAGCTGAACCCTGATGTACTCCCACTCTGACCCTAAAATCCTCAGTTTCTCCACACAGACTTCTCACTCTTGTACTCACCCCTTCATACATATCTTCAATTATGTTCACATACACCTTTGGTAATCCTTTCTTCATTAATGCCCACTTTAAGATCTCCCTAGGAACCCTATCATAAGCCTTCTCTAGAACAATAAATACCATACACAATTTATTTTTGATTTCTCTGTACTTCTCTACAATCTGTCTCACACAAAATATTGGCTCCATTGTTGACCTCCCAGGCATAAACCCAAACTGAAACTTAAATTTTATGATTATTATTTATTATTAACTGATTTTGATTTGGGAACTATGAAATAGTATTTCCATAATATACTTTGAACAAATATTAAATATTTATTTAATTTTACATAAACATTAAAAACGATTTTTTTTATGAAACATGTAAGAATTTAATTTCGTTATTACCATAGCTCGCACACCAACTTGGTGGTAGTTCAATTTCAATAGGTGGTAAAAATTTATACTTTGAAAACATGGGCAGAGAACTTTTAAAACGTGAAAAATCTTCTACAGTTTCTACTGCACAGCCATCAATTATTAAAACGCACGTTTGAATTAAATTGCATTGCATTTCTAAATTTGACCATCTAAAAATTGCAGAAAAAATTAAAAATATTTATTCAATGTTTTTATTCATATGTCTAACTATAATAACTATAATTTACCTTGGGTTATATTTTCCTGGTCCATAAATAGAATATAAAATTAATTCATTTAACTCGGAAGGTGACAATGGACTTTCACTGCAACCACTTTCATTTAATTGTGACAACTGTCCACGAGCATTCAGTACTACTCTTGGGAAAGTCTAAAAAATAAAATGAAAATTAATATTTTTAAGTTTTAGGTACCAATTGTAATATGGTAATACTAGTGTAGTCATTGTTGATATATAATTTTAATCCATATTATTCATTTCAAAATAACGTCAATTAATGCACAATTATTTATTGAATGCATTAACATCAAAAATCTGAATTATTAAATTTGTGTTATAATTAACAAAATGATATAATACATGTGATATGAGTTTTTGACATTTACATGGAGTGTACATAAATTGGATTTTGAAATGTACCATATCACATATTATTTAAAATCTCACTCATATCCATAGATGATAATATTATTATTGAATACACCTATGCTTTTATACATTTTTATTAACTTATATACACATCAAAATAAGATAACTTGGAGCAGTTTTCAACTTTAAACTTATATAACTTTTATAGTTACAAAGTTAATTTTGTTGTCAAAAGCTTATTCTTAAATAAAGTATATAAATTATTGAACTTATATTTTTAGTTTATTCTTGGATACTTTTTTATTTTTGTCATAAGTTGTATACCTATACAGTAAGTTCTACACACTACACCCTACTGATTTTGCCGAAAAACCCATATTACTTAACTATATTACGAGATGAGACATACAAATAATTTTTAAAAATCAACTTTGATGAAAAATGAAAAAAATACATTTGAAATGTATTAGAAAAAACTTTTAAATAATTTATTGGTTTATTTTTCTTTCAAATACCTGTAAATAATTAACAAAACTTAACAAATTAAACATCTTATATCTTTATATCAGTCTTTTTTTTATAACAAATCAGTCTAACAAGTATGAATTTCAGTCAAAAATAATAATAATGTGTATGTACCTAGCTTAAAATTGAGTTCTGTTTTTTTACTTGAAACTACACACATTTATCAAAAAATTATAAAGAATAAAAAAAGTTTAATGTGAACATGAAATGTAAAAATTTGATATACCTACTACCTATATGACTTCCCAAACAAAGTTTCTCAGGGCTATTAATAGTTGAGAACTGGTGAAAAGCTCAAAAATGGGTTTTTACAGTTATCATTTTCGTTTTTAGCAGTCTTATCACGTTGAGTCAATGGATAGTATTGTATAGATAATGACGAGGATAATGATGAATAAAAAATATGACTATCTCAAATATAGTGCAGCCACAGTGATTTAACAAAATATTTGTTTAAAGTTGTCACATTTGATGGTACCTATATATACCTATCTACTTTTAACTTTATATAATTAACTTTATTCCTGATGAAAGCCAGGTATTCTAGCCACTAAATCATACTGGATTGATATACTTTATATAAATAGCTAAATCATAAATGTAATAAAGAGATCACTCGTTAAAAAAAAAAAAAAAAAAGAGATTTACAATTAAATTTCTGCGTTGGCGTTAATCAGCACATCTGTAGCTAGTTTATCTTTTAATATAGGAATTACCAAATGTAATGTTTTTTGTTTTATGAAAAAGTACCCAAAACCTTTTACAATTTGATTTAACCTATATGCCTAGTAAACAATATATAATATATTTAGGTATCTAATAAATTATTCAAAATGATTTAAATTATTTTACTTTGATACTTATAGGTACCTGCAAAATTTTAAAAATATTAGGTAGGTACTTACAATATAATATAGAATTTATAGGTATACATAGTATTATAGAATAAAATTAATTTGAAGGATTAGTTGAAAGATTTAAAATATATTATAGCAACTAAAGATACAATTTCAATAAGTAATGAAAAAAACTTTGAGTAGGTAAATGTTAGAAATATTACGTATCAAGTAAGTAATTGGTAGGTATGTCTCAACATTAATAAAAAAAAAAACCAAATTTATAATTTAATGGGTAATAAAATTACAATGTGCAAACAATCTAATGCGGACTATTACCTTCAAAAATTTTTTTTTCTCTTTTAAATATTGTTTGAGTTTGTCATAATCTTGTTTTGATAGTGTTGATGTTCCGTCAGTGGCCAATTTCTCGCAAGTGCGTTTTTGTTTGACGGCAGGAGCTATTGATGATGAATCGTCTAACGACTTTTCAGTCAACTTTCGTTTGCCAGATACGATCGACATTTTTTTAATAAAACGTCCGCGATCAAATAAAGAATGTAAAAAAACAATTGTTGGTAAATGTTCAAGATCCACGTGCGAAGGCGATTAGTGATTAGATGACACAATTGTGGGAGATAACATATTATCAATCTTATTATAATAACAGACCTATAATTGGTTAACATTCATTACGTTTATAAATTTATCACAGTTGTATCAATTATAAACAATATAGACCCTTTCTTTTTATCATTTTCAAACCATTATGAAAATGTTGA
The DNA here is from genome assembly GCA_025469235.1 of Pemphigus obesinymphae. Classification (NCBI taxonomy): domain Eukaryota; kingdom Metazoa; phylum Arthropoda; class Insecta; order Hemiptera; family Aphididae; genus Pemphigus; species Pemphigus obesinymphae. Next base: position 129,459 of record JAIPRL010000513.1, read on the forward strand.
TAGAAAATTATTTTGATATTCACTTTTTTTATTGTTATTCCGTTTTATAAATTTTTTAAATATGGTCATCCCACTATAGGTACACTACTATACTTACTGTTATATCAGATGGAGATTGAAAAATCAATGAGAGGGTATAATAATTACCAATAAGATTATAGTTATTACTTATTATATTAAATTCAATTAAAATTATTATCTTAATCGTCCTTTAGAAATATTGACAACCTTTGATATTCGTATAAATAATCAACCACAAAAATAAAATGAATTTTTATAAGCAAGAATACATTATATACCTGTGTAATGTAGGTATTTATATATAATTTATTTATGTTCAAATTTCGTACATTTATTTCAAAGAACGTTTAATTAAGAAGACATCGCACACCCTATTTTTAAGGGATTTTGTACAGGCAATTTTTTTAGAAATTTTATGAAAAATAAAAATCTAACAATCAAAAATTATTTTAATATAATTTAAAAGTAATTCAAATAGTCCTATGTCAGTACTATTTTTTTTATGAAAAGTAATATTCTATGGCAATACTCATGATTGAAATATACTTATATTCAACCAAGATAATACTTAGTATTTACTTTGTTATACATTTTATATTGTGATGTAACCACAATACCTATTTATTTAAAAATGCGTTTGCTTATGCAAATAAAATGGCTTTTTAAAGTTATAACATCGATTTCCATCAGTTTCCCTCCATTTTTAAGACTGTAAGTAACTTATTTTGAATATATTTATTTGAAAATATTCCGATGAAGTTATTTCCAAATTGTAATTTTCTATCAATTATTTTAACCCGTAAATAGTACAGTGAAAAAAAAATAATATTACTGATAAAGTGCAATGTGACACGCATATGCGCCTCATATGCTAACGATATTTTATAATATATACTATAGATAATGTACTTCAATAATTTTTTTGCATATATATTACAATAATAATATAAACAAACAATCAATCTAAACTTTTTTTTAAAATCATTATTTCGTATTATTTCAATGAACATTTTATAATAAAAAAAATGTTTCACACTCTGTGAACATACTAAATTATTTGATTTTATTATAAGTTATTATTTTAACCTATTACACTTACCTATAATAATGAATATTATCCTCAACTGTATGATCCTATGATCATTAAAGTTTCAGAACTATCGCAATTCGACAATTATATTAGTTACCTACAAGTAGAAACAAATTAAATTTCACCATAAAATAAAAAACGTTTATTTATAATACCTAGTTTGAAACCGGGATCCGCGCTTCCTGAATTTCCGTATTTTCTATTAGACTAAGGGACGTAGGTATAGGTGCGACGGGCGAAATTGACTGGGTATACAAGTGAAATAACGTAAAACCGTGTAACTTTTAATTGCTACGACTTCTAAACTAAGCCCGACTACAAAAATTCTGATTGCACCATCGTTTTCGGCGTTCAAAAATTTCCAAAAATCATATTCTCCGGGGGGCCTTCACATCACCCGATTCTAAGGAGTATTATGTAGGCAACTTCTTATGCTTTTGAAAAACGGCCTTGTGCTTATGCGAATCGTAAATGATTATTAGTGTTAGTAATCTATATCAAGACATTTCCAGTCGCCCCCATGCCGGCGCAATAATATTTTTGTACAATGCCACTGCAAAGTGTAAATGCTCTAACAAAACTCGTTTATTTTGGTGTTCGTCTTTTATGAATATTAAGTTAGTGAAGAGAGTAAACTAACAAATAAAGCTCTATAACTTATAATTGGTCCGGTTCGATTCTGACGACATGGGAGGGGGTTGGGTGTCATTTTTGGAAACGCGCTGGAGAGGTGGGGGTCAACTTACAAATTCCAAAAATAAACTTGCAAATGAAGTTGTACAACTTACAAATGGTCCGGTTCGATTCGGACGATATGTGAGGGGGCCAACTTCACACACGTGAATTATCGTGTAGGTACGATTATTATTATTATAATTGTCAATATATTATATATGTAGGTAGTATAATAATAGGGTAAATACCTAATATGAAAATGAAAAATGTGATTCGAACATTATCTCGAGTAGATACCTAAAAATAGCAACACTAGCGGCGAGGGGCAGCGGCGCGTCACAACTCACAATTGAAACATGTTTGATTTTTACCGCTCGCCGCTCATGAAATAGGCATACGGGTATAATTGATAGTTATTTTACTATAGTTAAATTTTATTATATAAAACATAATTATTATATGGATCATAGGTATTCGCATCGGTACCTATCCATTATTATTATTATTATTATTACTTATTTGGTAGGCAACAAACTTCAATTAGATACTTACATTCGTAATATAAATTAATTAATAATTTCAAAGTAATTAAAACCATACAGAACTTGTAACTTTATTCTTATTTAATACAAACATAAATCAATAAAATAAATATTATAATATTAAAAATAATAAAAAGAAAAATGTCTCCATTTATGACATTTAAAATCATTGTATTATGTTAGTCGTAAATAGTAATAATTGTATTGTTTTAGTGACTACCGAGTGTAATTTTATTTAACTTGCGGAGTTTTGTCTAAACTATTTGACCGATTCGGTAGTTTTACATTTTTAAATCCTTAATGTTTCCTCCTTTTGGATATCGGAATTTTAGTTTTAACTTTATACTTACTGCAGTTCATTTTTATATTTGAAGACATAAATCAATAATAAAAAAATAAAAGTGAACTTCCCAAAGACTTGTGATATGGTCGAACGGTGATTAAAATGTATAAATCATTACCTTACTTTGTTTATATAGACTACAAAGTATACCTACCTACGATAATAAATTCTAATAATAGTTTCTTTTTATAGGATCCAAAATATATACTACAATATTATTTTATATATATGTACATTGTACATTTAAGTACATATTACGTGAATAATGTTATATATATAAATATAAGTACTATCAATGGTACTATATAAGTATAAAATAATACGAGTCGCATATTATTATTATATTTCTCATTTCTTATCTGATGTTTTCGGAAAACGATACAATACGCCGCGGCGACAGACAAGGCTATGATTTTAGTAGATACTAGATAATGGACAGGGGTTATTATACGCACTCGCATGAACATGTCAGCGAACCAATTTTCAACAACGAAAAATGTCGATTTTTTTCACTAAAACAGACGATTCTAATAATTTCAACAGAACGGCACAATGCATATGTGAATTTCAATTCTGAAAAAAATTCAATTTTTCCAGAACATATACGAGGGAATGACGAAGCATTTTTTTTTAAATGATTTTTAGTTAATTAGATATTGTCATTGAACATTTTTGAAAATTTTCGAAACTTTGAACGATTTTTATTCTAATATAAATTTAAAAAATAAAAAATGTTGCTCCGTCATTCCCTCAAGTAAGTTATGAAGAATCTATAAATGTTTTAAAAATTATTATAGGAGTACGCATCGTGGCGGACTGTTTGGAATTAGAATGAGTAGTTTTTGATCAAAAAACCGGTGGTGTGGAGGCCCCTTAATTTTAGATAATATAGGTATATCTATTATAATATAGGTACTTGTACCTAATATCAGGGAGTCAAAACGGGTTTGAACCCGGGGTGAAAACCCGTGTAACCGCAAAATATTAAAACCGTGTTAAAGCCGAAACCCGTAACCCGGAAAAAGTGATACACGTTTTTTAAACCCGTACCCGGAACCCGGAAAAAATTTAAACCGTTTTTTGACCACGTATTCCTAACCC
>JAIPRL010000514.1:0-55997 GCA_025469235.1 Pemphigus obesinymphae
ATTTTACAAAATCGTATTTTTCGTAATTTTTTGGTAGTTTTTGCTTACGCATTAAAAAACTATTATGAAAATCGAAAAATGACCTTTTAAAAGTACCAACTAGATGCAATTTGCTACCGGAAACCGGATATGAGTGTAAATATCGGAGCACTCCTTCTGGTAGAAAAAGTGTTTACAGAAAAATAAAAAAAAATAAAAATAAACATCATTGTAAAACCATAAGCTTCCTCGCTACGCTCAGAATCTAAAATATTCAAAATATTCCTGTCTATTTGGCACAAACTATATATATATATATATATAATGAGCAACCTTTTTTTTTTTTTTGGCGCAAACGAGTATTTTGAAATTGGGCATGGCCCGTTTGCACCAAAAATGAAAAATTCAAAATACCCGTTTGTTTGTTGTTAATATGTTTTCCCAATGTTTCCCATATTACAATAACATTCCTATCATTTATCGTTGTATAAACTATATGTATGTTATTACAATTGATTAATGATAAATTTAGTTATATCGAATACAATTATTTACAAAAAATATATTATATTGGTATTTTAGTATAATAGTTAATAATATCAATAATAAAACAGGTCATATACACGATAAATGTTAAGTAATATTACAATATGGGAAACTCAATATCATAGCCAAAGTGCAAGAGTCCGTTGTTTGCACTAACGTGCAGTTCTAAATTAAATATTGTGCAGTTCTTGAAAAATATTAGGTACGAATTATTTTCATATGCTTTCAAAGATAAAAAGGTGAAATCCGCCCAGCATATTTCAGGTAAAACCAAAATTTTTTAACCCAATAAATACCTACGGATTCGAATGATTGTAAATAGGACTATATATAGGTAGGTACCTACTACCTAGATAGACAAAAATGAATTTAATGCACGAATTTCGTTTATAATTTTCAGATTCTCAGACTACCTTATGCATTACAGATTTCATGATTTCTCAATAACTTTTAATTTTTTAACTTCTATATGTGATAAAAACGTATTGTATATAATATAATATTACAGAATATAACCATGGTAAAATAATTTTTAATAATTTATATATTTTTCTACGATAATATTAATATTAGTAACTAGTAATCTATGAAATTCATATTTTTAGTTCATTTTTATAGATCTATATTCTATTTTTGTATAGTGTAATAATAGTATAGTCATTTACAATTTATAATTATTACATTAATTATTGGTAAAATAAACAGCATGTGCAATTCTAAAATGTTCTTTGCGCAAACTCTGCAAGAGTCCGTTATCGACATTTACTGTGGAGTGTGAACACGTTGAAGATAAAAAAAAAAACGTGTTTAAAACAAAAGAAACATTTTTATTTTTTTCAATACGTGTTTTCTAACAATCTTGCTAAGTTCCGAAAAAATGGCGAAGACAAATATTAGTGTCTGTAACTTTAATGGTTATATTAATTGTCCTCAATTACTAACTAGGAAATATTGTAAAATAAAATGAAAACAATCACAATCGCAAAATTATGAGAAAAATTATTTTAATAAATATTAGCTACGAATATACAAATTAATGAGTGAGTATAATCACGAGAATGTGAATATTCGGTATAGATAATTGAGTATTAGCATTGTTAGAGGATGGCTCATTTTTCACGGACACATTTATTGGATATTTACATTTAACATTTATATTATTTAATCAATAAAAAATGAATATCGACAAAAAAAACCCCGACCAGTAAGGATAGATGTAATTTGCTTATCGGGTAGGTTACTGCAGGTAGTGGATATATTGAATTTAAAAGCAATGATAAATCATTTCTTTCTATAAAACGATTTTGAGCGGAGGTTTTGTGTATAATAATTAAATGACAAAAAATAGGTATAACTATGACAATTTTATTATATCCCCTACATTTATAAAATATTTTCGTTATAAAAGATAGTTCTCGTTCGCGCTTAAGGAAAATACTGGGAAAATAAAAATTAACCCCTCAAAACTTGGTCTTGAACCAATTTGCTATCGTTAACACGAAAAGTAATTTAGTTAAAGACCGTGGAAGTTTGTCCATCGCCTATTCGGTTCTCGAACAAAATAGTGTAGTATTATTATTTTAGATTTTGAATGCAAAGATATATCATTTTATTCTAAAAACGATTCTGATCCAAGTTTGGTATAATAATATTTAATATTAGTAAAAAAAAAAAATAAAAATTTGAAATTTAAATAGCCAATTATATGAAATGGGTTACTATAATAACTATTTATTTGTTTTTTATTCTCTACATTTATAAAATATTTCCCTTAAAAAATGTGGTTTTCCTTAAAACTACATTTATGCTTACAAAAACTATACTAAGAAAATCAAAAACATGACCTCCTAAAGTACCAAAGTACCAGCTAAATTGAGTTTGCCCTAAAAATTTGCCCTAAACTCAACGACACTCTAAAAATTCCTTCTACCCGAATATATGTACACGTACAAAAATAAAAACACATTATTGTAAAACCAATATATTTTTGGCTCTAAATCTAAAAAATTTCTTTTCTTTTTTTTGTAGACAATTATTTTTAGCAACGATGTGAGAAATGAGAATGTGGTATACGACTCTATAAAATACATTAAACCATTGAAGATAATCTGTCATTTATACATCTCATACACTGACAAATAACCAATTTACTATCATATTGATTGTTTCATACTATCAGTTTCTTAGAGCATGAATGACTGCAGCTCATATGATGATGAACACTATGAGCAACAGATATGTATAACATTTTTATGTATACTGTATATAGGTACTATGCGTACTTACAAATTAGTCAAATTTTTGATTTTAAAATACATATTATATTAAAGTGATTAAAAAAAATATATATTTTTTTTTTGTCAAAGCGTACATTTATTAATTTGCATAACGCTTAAATTAAAAATAAAAATAATATTCTGTATCATAGTTAACCAGTATCCACTAGATACTATTGAATTCGAAATAGTTAAATCGTCAAAATTATTCTAGTTAGTAAATATTAAAAACTATTATCTATTCGCAGATAGTTGATATTTCTGTCAGAAATCGAATAAAAATATTAAACTATATTAAATTACTATATGATAATAAATTTCTGTCAATTCCTGCATAGCTTTTTACATAGGCTTACACGGTTTGAAATGATAGACGTTACACTTTACACTAAAAAATAATTAAAAACGTCTTTAAAATCTACTTATCTACGTCTTTATAAGTAGGTATTCACATTTTATAAACAAATATTGTACCTAAAAATTATCGTATATAACCTAGAAAATGTAGATTTAACGTTTTTAATTGTAATCTAACCTACACTCGTTGATATAATATTTTCAAGTTTTCAAAATTTGACATTTCTAAAAAAACTTTGTTGTTCACATTTATATAAGCTTACTAATTGGTAAATATATTTTTGTGCGAGGTAAGTGGAGCAAAGCCCATTCCACTATGTTTATATAGGTGCATAATATGATGAAAAGGGTTTACTACAATAATTATACAATGATAAAACTATACTGACATGCGATTATTATCTCGCACTGAAAATATGAATCTGTAGTGGCCATCAATATACTCTGTATATATAGTATATAAATACATTATCAATATGGTACCTATAAAGAATAATATGATAATTATAACTTATACACTGAATCAAATAGCATTGATAGAATTAACAATATGCAATAATCAAATTTTAACAAACGAAAATTATTGAAATAATACAATTTTTATTATTTTAATGTATATATTGTTAAATTAATAAAAAAAAATGTGTTTACAATAATGAATTCATTTTGTAAATTTCACAAAATATATAAGTTATAATTTAATAAAAATAATTTGTAAAATTAATACAGAATTTATTATTATACTATAAAATATCTTATTAAATTGAAAAAATATTCTGTTTAAATTGACTATTTTGATTAACAAATGGACGTTTGTTCTACGAAGAAGAACGAAAGAAATGAACACAAAATATTTAAAATTGAATTAACGAAATATTTGTTAATTCAAATAAATCTGTATAATACTGTTTATAATACAAGATATTGTCAAATCAATAATACATTTTATTATTTTACTAATGAATTAACAAATATTTTATTTCTGAATCAACAAACATTTTATTGGACGTATGTTAACAATCATATTATTAAATTAATCTATATTTTTATTGAAATCACAGATATATTTGGTTTAGTGTAGCTATTATTTTAAATAAAGTTAAGAAGTTCACTTACGTTAATTTGGTGGTCAAATTCGAATCGTCCGACAGATTACAAAGACGAAAAAAAAAAAAACACCGAATTCTAAAATATAAAGGGATTTGTGGAACACTGCAGTATATACTGTGTTATATAAACTGGCGTGACGATAAAATGCCGTCTCCAATACGACGCGACGAGAATAATAACATAGCGAAACTCCATTAACCACTCGGAAATAAATCATCACGGAACACTTGACCCCGCACCGAACGGTCTACTTTTTTTTTTTTTTCTAGAACTACCTACTACTTTTTCCAAATATGATTGACATTTGACATGGTTTTTACTTTTCCGTATATACACGTTTCTATATATATAAGTATACTAACCAGCCGAGTACCAGTGCTATAAGTATACGATATACCGTTTTTCCTTTGTATATCTACGTTAAAATATCAGAAATCGCACACGATTTGCACTTTAGAGAAGTAATTTTTCAAATTTTCGAAACTCTGAACTTAGGTAGGTACAAACATGTTTGTGTATACAATGTTCCTTCAAAAACGAGTTAAAAAAAAATATATAAACTAATTAGTGTTAGTTATTGTTCACATAAATCGAGTATATACTCACCATCGCCAGTCAACTTTTTGACGCATTATTCAATTATTATTGATATTTTATCATTTTAAATTTTGATAGGGTCTTTGACATCAGTTTTGTAGTCTGCGCACATCAAATTTAAAGTAAATTTAGTATATTATGTACACGGTTTTAAAAGTCACTTAACATTAGTACAAAAACCGTCATAAAAACAACAAATTATAAGTAGATAATATACAAGGTAGGTACCTATATAGTTTTTAATCCTATGATTATTTCACGAAACTCTTAACATATTTTAACTTTATATTTTAATTGAAATGAATGAATAATAAGAAAATAAAAATAAAATTCTAAAATTCTGTTTTTATAGTATTATCTAATATATAATTTTTATTTATATATTAATAATCATTTCTACGTATAACTTAACTGGTTCTAATCCTTTATCTTTTGCATTGATTTTCCTACGTATAAATACTACACAATCATCCAAACGCAGCCCATTATACACGAACGTGCATCTAAAGTTGCCTGTCACTTCAGGGGTTCAATAGTCTCGTGTACGATTCGGGACGGTCTTCGGTATTCATTACGCATACCTACACCCATAATTATAGTAAAATATAACAAAATAAATTTTCTCTCATAAAATTTTGCTATATATCCACAGTACAATGTTTTTGTAATGTCCTATCTGTGTTTAAAAACCGATGAAATGAAAAATAAATTATAAAAAAAATAGCGCCCTATTTTAAACTAATTTTTATGTCAATTTTTTTTTTTTTTTTGATTTATTGAAATAATTATAAATCTTAATTAATTTATACATCGTAAAAAAGTTCGGTAGCCTATAGGACACTATATAATGTAACTATAATTTTTTTTTTTTGTAAGTTGATAAAAATTTTAAATGCTTATGTAAATATTTTCATTTATTCAGTATTATTAAATATATTTATATATTATATTATATAAATTTATTATTATATATACTAACGTTTATTCAATAATGAGACGACTATTTAATTATAGTCTCTGCTCAATAACCCTAACGATGATCTTACTCCTTAAAATTTTTAAAGATCTTTTAATAAAGTATGAAGAACTACATAGTTATTAACTATTTAGAAAAAAATTAATAAATATAATATTATTTTAGTTTTTACAATAATATGGTTTGTTCATAACAAACACATTTTTAGACAATTAAAAGGTAAAAATCTTTCATCTAGTCATCTATCAATTGATTTAAATAACCCAAATTGTGTAAGTATCTACTATGAATTTCTCAAAAATGGATATTTCACAACTCCAGTTTTCACAAAATGGATTTTCGAACGCAATAATTATTTAATATTGCTCTCAAATATACACATATAGTTATTATACAATATTAATTTAATAAAAAAAAATTAACGTGTTATTTTCTAAATTTCCTAATTTATTATTTTATTTTATAAAATATTTTAATATTTTTATCGTATATATTATTATTTTACTTGAACACGCCAATAAGTATTAACATTATATATATTATAGGTACTCAATAATACATTTTAATGAAATATCACCAAATTACCTACATTAGTTTATTGTTAGGAATTTTCGCACTATTTTCGCACGAAAGCTTCATCGAGTCACCTAAATAACGAAATAAATTAATACAACCGTATGCTACAAATAAATTACGCAAATAATTAATAATCAATATTTTGCATAGCAAACCTTCAATATATTTACTAATGATATAAATACCTATCTAAATGAAATTTTTGTATAAAACTCAGTTTGACAAAAATATTTATATAAAAAAATCTATTTGAAAATTTTGATTTGCCCATAAATTATATATACTATAGGTATATACGTATAGTAACAATATTCTCCTCGATTACGCGCAATGGAATGTACAATAATATAATATAATACGCTAGTATAGAAATTGATAATTTGTTTTCTGAATAAAAATAATAATAGGACGTATTTTTATAGTATACAATAGTAAAAAAAAACAAAATGAAATTGAATGAAAACTTCAATTTAAACAGGAAACAGCAAGTATGTACCTATACCGCGATTGTACAGTTGCAATAATAACAACGGTTTAACATGGTTTTAAAACGTTATCCATAAACTGTCCCATTACGTTGCCCGGTGGATTGTAATTAGCAACGATCACAATTCTTCCAGACTTTCCTTTCACCATCGCTATGCCCATGGATTTCGTGCTCTTCCAGACGAGTTGAGTGAAGTGTCCTGCAATCAAAAATTGATTACGTACGTACCGACAGTTTCATATATAACGCAATTTGACTTACAACCACTTTAGAACGAACCGTCGTCAAAGTCGGCGGAAACCCATTGCCGTCGTGAGTTTCCTCACGACGAACAGTCTATATAGGTTAGGTAAGTGGATATAATGAATGATATTATAATTTTAGCTCGTTCGAAAATTGGTATTTTTTCCTTGCTCGACAAAGAAATTATACATAATATAAAGGTTATAAAATATGTTGTTTGGTATATATTCTCGAGTCTTATTACTCATATATACATATATTTAATTTTATTTAAAAAACGCAAGTGCCTCTACCTACTTATCTATAACGGTTGCCCTCGAAAAAATCAAATTACTATAGTATACTTTACGTCACAGTGAAACAATTTAACATGAATATTTTTATGCTTTCGGGGAAAGTGTGATAATAAACGTGCCTATTTAATCCAAACTAGGTACACGTTTAGAATCCACTCATCAATAATCATTTATCTCGGTATTGCACAAACCGTATACCAAAGTGCGTATAGGACGACAATCAACGACATTCTACTGACTTTCTGTTCATTTTCATACATATATATATTCCGAAAACGATTTAAAAAAAAAAAACATATAGAATGCGATCATTTACCTGATTTCAGGACTCTGGGTTCTTTCGAGTAATCGTAAGTTTTCCCCTCTTTGTACCAGTTGCAAATCGCATCTCTGGCCGTCACCTGATTCGACGACCACATGCTGAACAAGTTCTCGCCGAAAGGACTATCAGGTTGATGCATGAACTTGTCATCTTTGGCCAACGTCTTCGCCCATGTCAGCGCGTTACGGCATAACTATTGTATATACGATATAATATTTTATATTTTGTTGTACTACAGATTTTACAGTAAAATGTACGTTTTGAGATATACGTTCGGTCAATTGAATAGAAAAAAAAAAAAAAGTAAAATATTTTGTACTTTTTCGAATAAATCAATTCCTATATTTAATTCAAAGTAAAAAAAAAAAAAAAAAAATGTTAAATGAGTCATGAGCGTTACCATTGTTCTAAGATAACCGCCCTATAATATTAGACGAGGTTAGTCACATTGTAGATTAGACAAAGGACAAATATATTCGACATCGTTCACAGGTTAAAATATATTCGCTTAAAAATCTCAACGTCGTATTAAGAATATCTTCGACAATACGATATATATATATATATTATTACTCACCATTTTGTTCAAAGTCAGTGGCTCGGAACCGTGTTTCAGCCGGTAGTCATTATGTAGTTTTAAACTGTCTTTATACAACTGTTCATCCGTGTACGAGGACTGTGGGAGAAGAGGACTGAGTGGTGCGTCTTTAAAACCACTAAAACCAATAAACATCATACGATATAATACAGGTAATATACACTTCAACGTACCTACATATTATGCTATATTAATTAATAAAAACAAAAACAATAACAATAGATAGTTGACTTGATTATTCAATTTAATTTTAAATTTAACTTGTATATTTTCAATTGTTTCTAAATAAATATTTTAGAATTCTATAGATTTCGTAAATAAAAACACATTGACCTTTAATGATTATCGTAGATTAATTTGATTAAAAATGCTTTATTTTTCTTTTGTTATATCGTTTAGTTTTATTCAGCTCTCTGGCTTAATCTTACAATATCTCTTCACAAAATACGTTAACAACATTCATTCAAGTAATGTACTATAATATTATGCTGTTACATTAATTGTTTATAACGTATAGGTATAGTTTACCTTATTATTATAGGTACCTACCTGTTTCCAGAGATATTTTTCCCCTACAGAAAACGAAGTATCTACCACCCCCGTTTATTTAGACGTTATTAGCGATATTTTATATTTAAATTCAAGTAAGCTTTATTATTTATCGTTAAAAAAACGACCTCATGTTTTTTGTATTATTGTGATTTTTGTTATGGTTAGTTTTAGTTCGACTAGGTACTGTTAATATCATCACTATAGCTAAATTAAAATAAATAATGTTATAAATTGTAATATTTGTCTTATGAAAATATTGTAATAATTAATTATTTTGTCAGAGAACCTAACGCATTCAAAATGAAATAAATAAAGAATAATAATCGTTTTTACCCGATTGGCGGAACATTTTCTCTAAATTGTCCAAGAAAATTACCAGCCGGATCGTAACAAGCGACCACAAATATCTGACCGGACCGACTTGACGCTACGCCGACTCCCATTTCTTTGCTAGTCGCCCATATAACCTGAGAAAAGTGACCTATGAAAAATAAACAAAGTTTAAATATTACAGTTAAAAATAGGAACAAAATATAAACTTAACTTTATTAAAAAAAGTTCAGTATTTCTATTTTAATTTAGACTAATTAAAATTATATTGAACGAAGTGTTATAAATTTGACCGTTTTTAATTTTTTAATTAATGGTAAGTGCTCATATATTAATAATTAATTATTATATCTGAATTTTGGCAAAAATGTGTATGAGTATCTATATATAATAAACTTACGAAAATCGTTCACCCCAGTGTACCTACTTGATGTTTATAAAAATTAATTGTGGTCTGTGAATGGTTAAGTTATTGAAATTTAAATTTAAACTAATTAAGTTAAGATTAATTTTTAACTTAACTTTACATTTATTTTTAAACTAGTTAAAAAGTTGTATATTATATTGAATTTATATATGCAGTCCTCAATGTGCATTGAGTTAATCTATTAAGAGTTAAATATATATAAATACATTTTTAATTCGCATCAGACTAATGCATATTTATTATTTAATTAAATTCATCAATTAAAATTAAGCTTTTACTTCAAGATTAAGAAATGCATATAAACTCTGAATTGCGAATTAATATCGGGCATTAATAAGGATCAGACCCATTGACCAGAGTCTGCGCCGTTAACAGTTATCACTTATTCATATAATATAAAATATATAGTGCATGGAGTAAAAAACATTCGCATTAACTTTCAAATTTAGCATAACTTTATGATTTTGATGTTTTAAATGCATGTTAACGCTCATTAATGACTGCATTTATCGTGCTTTATGTCATTAATTTACGTACGAAATAAATTAATGTTTTTAATTTTACGATACACTTGGCGCTATCGGACTCCTACAAATCATCAAAGTGTTGAAGTGTAAATACCAACCAATTATTAAATAACGCTATGAAACGTTGAAAAGTCCGAACGGATAAATACTCGTGTCTCGGCTTCTCATCTCCTCCTACCTCGAGTATAGGTGTTGAAGCTAAGCATATAATATTACATATAAGAAATAATACGAGTCTCGTAAAACTCTATAATGGACACTTAAAATTGGAATTATAATAACAGAAAGGGGGCAAACAATTTTGTGATTAAAATATTTTTCACGTTTATGGTTCATATATAATTACTTGAAATAACAAAGAGTAATAAAACTAGTGTTCGTGTAGAAGATGCTATATAATTTTAGATATCTTAGTCAGTTTCAACTCTCAGACAATACTAATCCATGAAGACATTCTGTACGTTGAGTTAGCTTATATATAACGGTATTTAGTACATACGTTTAAACGGTTTATAGCATTTCGTGCAATTATTATAAGCACAAAAGTATACATAGAAATAAAGTTTTAATATTAGCAAAATGACTTGATTGTATTGTATAATATTATACACAGTACACGCGCTTTTCATTTGAAATAAAACCATTAAGTATCCACAATGAGTTTTAAATTACATTTTGCTTTGTTGGGTATTATATAAAATAAACGTATGAAGTGTAACAAAAAAAAAAAAAAAAAAAAATTACAACGATACCGTATAAGTATTGTCTAATAATATAATACGTATGGCGGCTGCCTGGAGTATATGTACTCATGTATAAAATAATTATTAGATATTATGACGCGTATATTAAGCAATCACGAATATTTCGCATAGGTCTTATATACAGTTGGAAACCCATTATTCGTTTTCGTAGGTTGTAATATTAGTGGCGAAACCAGGACTATATATAATATACTTTAGGGGTTTCGATACATTTTTAAACAGGATTGAAGGGGAGATGGCCGCCCCATTACACGGTAAAATATATACAACGAGTTCATGGACAAAGAGATAACATTTTGAAATGAAAAATTATTTTTTGTAAAACAAGCGATGAGACACTTATTGACTATTAGAACGATAATATTATAAGAATATATTTTTGAAATAATATATATCGATAATTACCTGATTTTAGGGTAGTCGGTTCACGCCCAAATGGATGAAATTTGATTTCTTCGTACCAACTGTCCACTGGTTCTCTGCCTTCGATTCTATGGTTAGGTAGTGAAGTCCAAGAGCAAAACAAATTTTCACCATATGGCGACGAAGGCCTGTGCTCCAGTAAGCCTTTGACGCTTAAATAATTCGCCCATTCTTCTGCATATTTACAAAGCTGTGCAAAATAAACCGTACCTAATTAATGAGGACTTATAATTTGTCATTTGTTAAAATGACAAAATCTAATTAATATTGATTGTTATGTGCCTACTTAAAAGAAGCTAAGGTAAGTGTAATTACAATTTTGTGGTTATTAAAAATTCTATTTGCATAAAATGAATACCTAATTGCAACTATTGTTGGGTCCCGTATACGGGAGATATATAGTGGAAATGGCATATAAATCAGCTGCGTTCATTAAATAAATATTCACACAGACCTTCTGGACCTCAAAGACAACATTTCTTAAATACCAAATCATTTGAGAATTAATAAAATATCAAAATCAATAATATTTTTAACCTATAAACGGTAAAAATATTTTTTCATAATTCACAATATATTATATTATAATATATATCATATTCATACATACATCTACTAAAATATAAATATAAAATATTGGCGTCAGATAATAAGATTAAAGTGCTCACGTGGGGATGCGTGTATCATATCCCCCCCGTGACTTTTTTTATGGATATCAACATAAATAAAATAATATTTTTTGTTTTAATTTTTTTTTCCTAATGTTATACAATAATATTTTATATACTTAATCAAATTCTTTAATAGATTAATTTCACTACATTCCTAAGTATAATAAATTATAATTGTGTATGAATGAACGCAGAACAATACCACAAATGAACAATTATTGTATTGTTTTTATAGTCGAATTTATACAAATGACCTTTTTTTTTTTTTGATACCGATTTATCCACTTTTTAGAAAATATAATTTAAAATTCCGAACACGCCACTGTATACGTAATACCTATAAGTATTAAGTACCTACGTATATTGTTTCAACATTAAAAATAAAACAAATTATAAGTTTACTCTACATCGTAATACTAATTTAGATTTATCAGCAACCAAATACTTAAGTACATAAAATTAATTTCGAATAAAAACATTAGTTTAACTGAATATGAAAAACACCTCAATAGAATGAATTAAGTTAGAACTTTATTAAATCTCGAAAGTGAAAAATTTACATAATTTAACCTAATTTAATTTTTTTTTTTTTTTTAAGAGAACCTATAACATATTAACAATAATAATATCAATATTAAAACAATAAATTGTTAGAATTTATATTTGATACGCGAAGTTTATAACAGTAATCATAAACATCACATCACATAATATATTATAATACAGTATATATATTCAATACTTATATAAGACCACAATAAATATCGTGACAGTCCAGATAAACGTAATTCGATACGCAAACATTACTTTAATACTGAAACCTATAAGTATCTATGTGAATAAAAGATATAATAACACGATGCAAATTAACTAAACATGTAAACGCAAATTATTGTTCATATAGGTAACACCGGAATAAACATGAGTTTTTCAATATATTATCCACGTCAATCGTATTTCCCCGGATCATGATATAATAAATAATGTAATAATAAAAAATAACAACAAGAGAAACAAGGAATATATTTTATATTAAATATTTTTATTTTATTTCGATTACTGACCACGAAGTGAAAGCACGGTTGTCACGTTTTATTGTGTGGTTTTGTTTCTCCCTACTATATGAAGGCAGTTAACTTCGGAAACCCTATCTACTATTCTACGGCCGATTCGATGATGGCCATCCTAGTCTTAGACGAGTGATAAGGTATTGTTATCGTGTCGACTGTCGACACTCAACATGTAATCAATCCGAACATATTTCTATTATATATAATAGTATCTATGCATAATCATTAAGCACCCATCTGATTATGATAATAATTCTGCAGTCAAGAAATTATTTCGTTCGCAAATCTTTTTCCGTTTTCAATAAGGACGCACTATGGGTATAGAAACATATTTCAATATAACCACATAGGTGCCTACTGTACCAGTGAGGCTTACGTTAGAGCTTATTTTGTAGGTATTCTATATATATATATATATATATATATTATTATATTCTATACACGTTGGAGATACTTACTTTTTTATTTAGGCTCATAGGAGGAACACAGTGTTTTCCCCTATATTCGTTGTGCGCGTCCAGACATTCTTGTTTAAATGCGTTGTTGTCAATAAGTACTTTTTTCTGCGATTTTAGGGCTGTACACTTCTAAAACAAACGAAATAAACGTTATATTTTAAATTATCTTAACATTCGCGAGAAGTCAAGAAGATTTCAAAATTATAAACACTTATTTACTATAATTATCGACAATTTTAAAATGACTATTATTTGTCTATCCATTGTTTATCTGTCTATACTCGTTTGTCATAAAATACACCGATCGGTACATTATACGAGTATAAAACAATTATTGAACTTTATTGAAACTCACTTGAACACTATATAGGTACCTACTTTAATTATATTTTATTGTTAGATATTATTATAAAGGTATACATTAAACATTCAGTTTATTACAAATATCCAATAGATATATACACCAAGGAGATGAACAATTGATAAAAAAAAAATGTTTGCATAACAATCTATTTCTAGTATATTTATAACTGTTTTATATAATGCGTTAGAGTATTAGACAGTTTATTTTGAGAAAGGTGATTAGATTGTGGTTTTATAACATTATCTCTGACGATTTATTTTTATATATACCTATTTGAAAATTTCAAAAGTACTTTTAATTTCTATATTGAAATAGTAGGATATACTTTCAAAGTTCAATAGGTAAAAAATAAATAAGTTTAAATGTTTAATTCTTACTTAAACCTCTATAGGTACTTGATATACAAAGTTTTTTAGAAATATGATAACCGACACTGTAATAAACATGTTTACCTAAACATCATTTAATCAAAAATTACATACAAGTTACAATCCCACATTGTTGTTTAATTTTCAAAATCTTTTTGATTTTTATCACTGCAGTAAACATAATATATTATTAACCTGTTGTTATAATCATTGTGTCCGTCTGATGTTTTAAGTTTGTTTGATAATTTATAATTTATATTTAATGATAATAATTTAAACCAAATTTTTTATTTGACCAGTTGCCCATACTTTTTTCAAATTCATTTGATAAAAAATATTTTAATAAATTCAAATATTATTGTGTTTTATATACATAAATGCTCTAAACTTGATTGTTGGATACGTCCTTGCTTATTTTAATCAACAAACATGATCGCTTGTGCATATCTGTCGGCATTGTATATATGACAAGGTTTCTTTATATTATGTATCTTAACATCGATACGTGATCACAAGGTAGTTGCATGCATATCAAATATGCACAAACGTCACTTTTGTGACACTTTCAGGTATAGGTATCAATCTGAAGTTTAATTAACACATGACATCCTATTACAGTCATATAATAAATAAAAATCACTTCGGAGGTAGAGTTGAAATAAGATAACTTATAAGTAATATAAAAATAACAATATTTTTAACACACACGTTTACGAATTTCACGATAAAACTGTTATGTTTCCGCTTTCAATTTATAAAATAAAACCAGTTTATAAATAAAAATATATATATTTTTTTTTTAATAGCAATGTACTTACAATGATTATTGTATTATAATTTGACGAATTTTAATAATATAACTGTTTTCCAATATTATTTATAATTTGTTTTATTGTATTTGTTTCCAATTTGTTTAAAACGATTTTAAAATCAATGAACTCGTTAGTTATAATGAAATTAAAATATTTGATAACTCAGAAATGTAACCACGATGTTTTATCGTTACATACAACATCGTTTCTGTTACATTTTGTAACAGAAAATAAACTAACAAAAAATTAGCTATAAAGTAAAATATTATTTAAACTAAAACCGTAATAATATTTATCAAAATAGACTTTACTTGTTTGTACGATGTTTTTAGTTCAGGTGACGAAGTTGACGACCGAGACGACCGAGATGACAGCGATGATAGGAAGTCGTCTGATCCGTCTACGAAAAATAAATATTTATACATTTATAATACAATTTCAATAACAAATTTCAAGTGACGAAAACATTTTTATTTTTGGAAGTTCACATCTTGAGTATTCATTTCACAGTCGTAATAAAAAGTATATAAAAAAAAAACACAACAAATGGGTTTGACGAGATGAGAATTATTTCTGGAACGGAATTGGGAAATCAACCGTTGCGTGAAGATTAGATAAACAATTGTCAGAGAAGTACCTATATTCAGTGTCATTGCCACGGATTTTGTGCGACGCACTACCAGTTTACATGAACATTAATATACATTAACTATAGCAAATTTATTTACCATATTGCATACCTTGCATCAGAATTTGATAAGAAAAAACTGTATTATTTTTCAAATGATAATTTTTTAATAGTGTTTATGAATTTTGTACATCATTTATAGTTACATACCTAATTTGTTATCAATGGTTTCGTCTATGTTTTTCGTTTCAGAAGTTACTTTCCTTTCTGTTCTGTTACCCCGGAATGTCTGCACGGTTTCTTTGGTCAGCGTTTCAAATTTGGGTTTCTAAATAAATTGTCAACATCACATAAATGTATATTATACAATATTATATATTTTCAGTTAATTTCCAGTGTTTTACACTTTTTTTGAAACTATTAACAGTATCTATAGTATATATCCTATTAATATTATAAAAATATAAAATATAATATATTATATAATATTTTATACAAAAAAATGTACCGGCTGAATTGTCATCACCCAGTTATTATACGTTGATACAGGTGACTTATTGAGTTTAAAATATAATTTAATAACGCACCTGTCCCAATTTAGTCGGAGCGATAAATATCCTCCGTTCCGTTTTTCTAGTCATAACAACTCGACTGTGGCCTTGATTGAAGTCATGCCCGTGGGTGGAGTCCTGAAAAGATGTTAAGTCGATGGAACTACTTGGATATCTTTGTCTCGATAAGCAGCGTATTCTAAAATTTATACAGTAATCTATATCAGTATATCAGTATTATTTAACTAGAAAATATAAATATATTTCAAGATAAAGTTTCAAAATTTTAATTAAATCGTCTCCAGAAATATGCATTTACTTAATAAGTATTACAAGGATTATTGAATATTTAATTAGTTGTATTATTAATAAATAGTAACTTTTTTGTTAAACTTGTAGTACAGTATTACACAACATTAGTTATAACATTAATTACAGCATTAGTTATAACTTGTAGCCTATGGGTTATACACACATGGTATAAAATAGTGACTATATGTATATTGCGATATTTTAAAAATAAAGATAGAACTGATTAATATTTTAAGTCGATTAAAAACTAAAATTACACCTATAAAAGATTAATTTTATATTTTACCCATTTTCATGATATAGCCATAAATTGCTATTATATTTCTATAATACGCCGAATCTCAATTTTGGTTATCCTCCTAGTAAGTCCTAAGGTCTAGTTAATAATATCTGATGATTAATATAATTGCATTAAAATGTAAAATATCTCATTAAACGATAAACTGAATTAAATAATACATAACCGTTACGCAGCACAACTTGAATTTTATACTTAGGTAGACAGTGTTGAAAAAAAATAGTGCATTAAAACAGTTATAATATCTTATTTATAATCTCGAGCAAACCTGATTATATTATTTGCTCAATTTGTATTAACGTGGATCCATTTTAATGTATGGCCACGTTAAATTCACGGACGAATAAATTCAAAAGTTTTGAGCTATACAAATTGTTAATAATTATTTGTAATGTATGAAATATTTATTAAAATTTTACAATTAAACGTACGTCCTATATAATATACATGTACTCTATAATCATGTACCGTGATCATACATATTATATTATTCGTTGTAATTATAATTTTCTTTGCATTATTTTGCTATAAAACAACAACAAAAAGAGAAAAATGCAGATAAAACTTTAGATTTTGAGATACAAAAACAAGATGCGTTATGGTAGACACGTCGTCATATGAACGATAGTTAAATAATTAATTATCGAAAGTAAAATTATCAAAATATGTTGAAAAAAAAAAATAACGATAATTTTCTTCTTTTTTTTTTTTTTTTTTTTTTTTGGTACATGTATACAGAATTGCCTAAACTATAAAAACGGACGATACCAAGTTAGAAGTGCCTACTACTAACAGTGAAAACGCACCCATGTGTAGTATAGGTATGTAGAATAATGAGTCAAGAACATGTTCCGGTTTTATAAATCGTAAAGTAATAATACAGTATTAAAGAGTAGTCTTCTTCTATACCTAACTATATTTATATCAGTTTGAATTTAAAGATATTATTATAAGTACGTTGTACCTACTTTAAACAGTATAATGTTTCAAATTAAGTCGGTCTGATATGATTATCGTTTAATATGATATTTTGTAATAGTTAAAGAATATCGATATACCTTAATAAAAAAATAATAAACAACGCAACGTACCTACGCAAGATTACATTTCATAGTAACAATTGATCCGACAGACTTCGTGAAATACTTCAGTACTTTGACAATGTATACTATTATTTGTATAGATATATACTACTTTTGGACTAATCGAATCCATGCCTGTTGAGAATCATTTTCATTCGTCATTGAGAATTGAGAAATTTCCAATGTGTTTTCAATTCACATATTCAATAAGATTGTAAAATCTGATGAATTATTTTGACCAAAAATATATAAAATCAGTGTAACGTCAACTAAAAATACTTGATAAATCTTTGTAACCGCTAATTTAAATTATAAAATATCAAATAGGTACATTATTTTGGGGTTTAATGGATTAACCCTTTGTCATATCTATAAACTCTAGAGTGTAGATAAATTACTGCTCACATATATTACTCTTATAGTCAAAAACCTGTACATATATTACATTAATTTAATTATAATACTATTACTTACCTATCTATAGTAATATTGCTCATATTTTTGAATAGGTATAAACTATATACTACAGTATAAATTATAATTATACTTATACGGTTTTCAAATAAGCTCATAAGGCATAAAAGTGTATTTTGAATGAAGTAAAAACGATATAATCGTTAGATGAACTAGAGTCTAGGCGATTCTTTAATAAGTAGGTAATCACCATGTATATACAACGTTCGATTAATTGATTGGAAAAACAATAACAAACGTAGGTAATGGAACCACTGAGGCTACTACTATTTTTTCAACTTCTGTTTTAGTAAAATTTTCGAAAAATTGTTTAATAATTTTCTAACCCATGTAACCATATTATAACTCTACAGTATTATTTTTGTAGTATCAAACTAGCATACCACCAAAATCCGGAAAACGTTTTCGAAAGTCTTTTTTTCCATATATATTTTTATATTTTTTAAATAGTAATTTCTAATATTAAGAGGACGCTAAGCCTAAAAATTTTCAATGAAAAACTCCCAATAACATTTCTCATTTTTATTAACTCACAAATATGTAAGAAATACAAAACGAAAAACAAATGATATCTACAACATTATCTAATGTCCAATATGATAAATTTTTGATATGTACATTTTTACACGTTTTATGAGATGTTAAAAAATAAATTTTTTAAATATTTAAACAACTTTTGATCTTAAAAGTCAATATGTTACATAAAACGCTAGATAATGTTATTAGCTATCATTTGTCTTTTGTTTCATCTTTCTACGATATTTTCTAGTTGAAAATAATGAGAAATTCATAAACATGTTTTTTTTTTTATAAATATCGATGGATATAACACAATAATAAAAAATGGTTTTGATATAAGATTATTTTAAAATGACTTGTATTTTTAAATTGTTAGATTTTAATTTATCTTAAAATGTTATAAAAATTACCAATACAAAACCCCTTGAAAATCGGACGTGTGGTGTTCTCTTAAAACCCAATATAGGTACCTATAATATAGACATTTTTCTCGAAATGATTACAACCCCGAGTTAACAAATTTGCAATTTTCCTTCACTTTGTTTTCAATAGAGAATAAAGGAATAGTGCTGAAATTCACTTTTATGATTTTTGTGATTATGATATTTTTCCGAATCCTTTTAAAAGTATAGTCTAACCCTGCTTCGAATCTTTTCGCGAACACAAAATTCGATTACATGGATAAAATGTTAGATTGTAATTTTACACAACTATAAGATAAATACCTATTTATTAATGAATAATAATTTACTTATACATTTTATTATTTTAATAATACGAATATAATGTATAATATCATCGTTATAGGCAGTATAACATAATGAATAAAAATAAATAGGAATTCGCATTTCGAACGAGATACACGACGTTTACTAACCTTTCAACATCCGATCTAGACGTTTCCTTAATCACCATGTCTATAACATTCGATTAATTACTGTTTTTTCAAGAAATTAAAAAAAAAAAAACAACATAATAACGCAACTTTATTACTACAAGACTTATAGGTAGTGGTACAACTAAATCGTATTACAAAACACGTTATTATGTTCAATTTATTATCACGGACTATGCTGCGATGATGATAATATTCAGAAAAAAAAAGTCGAAACGCGTTTAAATATTGTATACCATAATAATATTATCGTTCGGGACGAAAATTCGAACGGCATCGTCAGCACGCGCGTAGGACACTAAACACGACTTTGATGAACCGCATTTCAGCGTGCGCGATCACCGCGTACCTACCGTATAATACTGCGGCGGTCTTACCCGATCTACCTGTTGACGTCCGTTCCAAATCGTCGCGCACCTGTGCGCATGCTCTTTGCAGACTTACCTATAATGTTTTATTTATATATGGGTAGGTATATATTATTATTTCACTTTTACAATGTACCCGCAACGATTAAAAACTCATATTTACATGTATTTGCTTTCTACGATAACACAATACGGTCTACAGGTGTACGTGCATGCAGTGTATGAATCTATATGGGCAAAATAAACAGAAAAAAAGAAAAAATAGATAATGGATCTTATTTGAAGAGGTAAATAGGTATACATGCTTAAAATGTGCAGTGTAAAAATCTACTAATTTCCGCATTCAAATGTATTTTACAGAGGCAATATATTTATTTCAGACATATAAAAATACCTCACTTCAAATCGAACTTAATAAATTGCATGTGACGAAAACTTATAATAAGTAAATGTCTACGTGGGTACATTCTTTTTTTTTACATCAAATAAATGCGTATACCAATAATAAACAATACGTACTTACCGTGCTCGTACTCATACTTATTTGGAAATCTTATCAATTTAGACATGTACATGGTATTAGAGGTATGGATTACCATCTACTGATGCACTATTACAGAGCCGTAGCGATACTGGATAGCGCCCTTGACAATGAACCGAATTTTCGCCTCTAAATATTGGTAATACGGAAAAAAAAGTCATCAATTTTTCGGAGTTGCGCCTACCCATTCCTTAAAAATCCAGTTAATACGCAAAAAAAAAGAAGTCCTCGACTTAGTTTTACATGATTTTGCCCGACCAATTTTCGCGCCCCCCAATCTTGGAAATATGTATAGGCATAGATATTACCGAATTTCGATTTTGGCGACCTCTTTTCCGTTACGCCCTTGGCCTGGGCCAGTTTCGCCAAGCCCTTGCTACGGCTCTGTGCACTAATAATAATTATCTATACGAATATAAAAAATCGCCTTCAGAATCTGAAGCTTTCGTGTTTTCGTACTACGCAATCATAGTTCTACACTAACAATCAAAAAAAATATTGTGTTTAGTGTGTAGATATCCAATAAGTAATAAAGTAATAAATAAAATCCGTAAATATTGGTCTTATTTAGTTATAAACGTTTAAAAAAATATTTATATTTTATTATATAGTCGTAGATATAAATCAACGAACTAAATTAATGCAAATGTTATATACGCTATTTTATTTTCTATTTTTACATTTTCATATTACTTAATAAATAATTTTACAACATACAATATTTTTAAAAAATTAAAAACTATAAATATGTTTTAAATACTACAGAAAATATAGTACCTATACTACATTACACAATTTGAGTTTCGTTTCCGACGATAAAATCAAAAATAATATTATTATTATGGTATTTATTTTTTTTCACTAGAAAAATCATTATTTTCTCCCGAGATATATTATTTAAACATTAACCGATTCGCTCAACACAATTTACATAAAAGACACAGTATACACTAGAACTAAAAAAGTATTTAATAACGCTAATCTACCTACTTAGTTTTTTTTTTTTTTTTTATTGCTATTAGAAGTATTGCTAGTTTTTTTAATTTGTATTTATTATACTATAGTCGCTATTAATTATCCTTATCTACGAGTATAGGCACTATGTGTATAAAAAATAATAACAAATCATAACATTCATTATCAATTATGCATACAAGTAGTATAAGATTATTTATATTGTATTCAAAATTAAGGTATAGGTATTCAATTTTAACACCTATAGACACTAGAGTATTTTTTTTATTACAGTAATACCTATATATTCTCTTGTAGAATCGAAATTGTTGTTGCGTCGCAGCAAACTTATATTACATTAAGCCTACGTCAAAGCAGGCGTGTCAAAAACAAATAAAAGGAAACATTTAATATTAACTGAAATAAAGACCAAAACCAAAACTTGAACGTGAAATAATACAAAAAGCCCATAATGAACACGAAGTAAAAAATGTATTTCTAACTATGTATATTTTATATAGGTATATGTTATTCATAATAATGATTTGTATTTTGTACACAATGTGTCAATTAAAACATGATAATTTGCAAAATTATTTATAATAGTTAGATTTGTTTTTATACTGTGTTTTGCGAATACCGGTATCTATACAATGGGATGTAATCATACATAATTAGTAGTCTATAAATTGTTTCCGCCGATATCCTATTATTTATAATAGTGCTGTTTTCGTAATTATTACAATGAAAGCAAACATTTTTTTTTTACATTTAGATTCACTACGAAATTTGTATGTTTGAAGAGTAACATATAATTAAGTAGATTTATAACGTGGATAGGTATGTACCCACCTACTAGTTATACACTATTTTTGTCCTTATATGAATATTATATGTCGTTATACTTTCAAAAAATTAAATTGCAAACAAATACACGAATACTATAATAATACCGAATATATATTAGTTATTAGTTATAATATAATTATTTCTATAGTTATCAACAAATATTAAACGTTTATGGAGTGTTATGTTTTGATAATTAATGATATTTAAGTACTTTTATATTAATTATACCTACCTAGAGGTACTCACTATTATAAGTGCCCAGTACACATTTAATATTCTGGTTTTTTATATATCTAGTCATGTTCAACTAATAAATTAACTTATATAGTTATATAATCTTATAAATTGTTATTGGGAATAGATATACCTATGTATATTATAATATGAATTTTAACATATTTTTATTTTAAAATTATCACTTATAATTTTAACGCCAAATACGATCAAATTTCAATAACCGAAGATTGCGATTAACCCCTTAACAACCGTATTATTAAGAAGACGCTATACATTCGTATTAACGACATTAAAACACGTTCTCGCTTTCTAAGATCAACTTCTTTCTTAATTATCGTAGATTCAAAATTTAAACAAAATATGATAGATGAAAATATTTACTACTATGGACGAACATAGAGATTTTTTTAGTTAAAATGATCTTTTTAAATTTGAAAATTTGAAATGTTGACGTTTTTCAATCATAAAATATGTTAGATGTTTAAGTATACTTATCGAATAAAAACTCTATGTTCGGTATTAATTTAAATCATCATACTTAAATGTGAATACTTAACATATTTAGTGTAATTATTTCCCATAAGCCACGAGTAGTTTTTGAACAAATGTCGTAATTACACAACAATAAAATGATACAGATATGAAACTATTTTTAGATTACTTTGAAAATGTATTTTAATATTTTCTAATTGTTTAATTTTGATATTTTAAAAAATTTCTTAAAAATCGCCTACACATAACCCCTTAAATATGGCTGGTATAGCGCCCTATTAAGAACATAAAATTACTGGATTTAAAAACGCTTAAATATACATATTATACATTAGGTATACAAAGTTATTTAAGCGTTTTTAAATTTAACAATCTTGTGTATTGAGAATACGGTTTTAAATGGATTAAACGCAATTTTCGATTATTGAAATTTGATTGTATTTGACATTAAAATAATAATTATTAATTTTAAAATAAAAATATGTAATGTTATATTGATATATTTTATTAAAATAAAAATATAAAAATTGATATTACATTATACTCCTACACCCAATAAAAATTTATAAGGTATATAACACGTTTTAAATAATAAAATCACATAGGCACTAATGTTTTTTCAATTTCAACCATTATATATCATTCCGTTAGAGTGAATTCACAAGGGTACGATAGGTATGATTAAGTATTATAAAAGCAAATTTATAATTATTATAATAATACCTAGTATAAACGTATATCATTTTTTAATGTTCCGTGCAAAGCGTATCGGTGGAGGATGCATTGATATATATTAAAATAATATTATAAATAAATATTCTAGGTCACCAAACCGTTACCATGTGATTATATTTTAAAAACCACAATTATCGCATCATTTATATAGTGATTGAATATTATTATAAAACGAATAGGTTTTAAACGCAAAAATCCAATATCATACCTATATTTTATGTTCTTATCCGTATATACATGAACATTTTTACCAATAAAATATTATTATAAGTGTATTACGTTCAAATAAACAAGTTAAATGAGTTTTGCAATAGGTATCCAATTTATAATTGTCTATTACATTATTTTATTTTTTCACTGTAAAAAAGTTCACACAGCACGAGAGACGTATGGTACAACAAGTATAAACCCATAAGACTATATACACTAGCTCGTATAATCAGTCTTGGGCACGTTAATTTTTAAAAGTAATAAAATTAAAATTACTTTTTAATTTTCTGTTGCTTTTTGTTCGGCAATCTGCAAATCACTTATTCTCAAGATATTGCATATATAGTAGGTATATACACAGTATACACATTACTAATTAATAATAATAATAATAATAATAATAATAAAAAACTATGAATTTAATATTTTTAATACCTATTTTGATATTGCTAAATCATCAAATGTCAATACGATTGAACACTTCGAAACTACTACACGATTAAAATGAACTGAAAACTCAAATGTGATGGTATAACACAACAACCTATAACCGAAAAATAACCATTCTTTATCATCACTTAGCGGACGGAATTGGGATTTTTTATAACGGCCGCTTAATGCTTAATAGTCAATGCTAAAAATATAGTTATTCGTTTATCTGGATATAGATTATATTAGTGTTATACAGGGGCAGATCTGAAGCTCATGTTAGGGGGGGGAGGGGCGAATTGAAATAATTGAGAATTAAATAGCAGCTAGTCCCTATTCAAAATCAATTTTATACTCCTCAAATAATGATAAAAAAAACTCTAAAGAGGGGAAAATCGTACCCTCCCTAAAATCCACCCCTGGTGTTTTATTCGTTTGATTTTAATTTTTAGCTTAAAATGTTAGGAAAAATAAATTTTTTTTTTCTTTATCGGCACACAGATTCCTCAAATATGGAAAAAATCCATGGTACGTAATTATATCAATACATATATATATATATATAATAAATTATAAAATGTAATTAAATTAAATTCAAAAGTAATTCCATTACAGTAATAATTAAATTACTATATTAATATAGTATAATTTAAATTACTTTACTGCCCAAGACTGACTATAATATACATATAAGATCTTTTATAGGCATGTGACTATTTTTCATCTTTTTTCAATTAACTATTTTATCAGTTTTCTAGAAGTCCAAAAATGTATATTGTATCACCGCTATCCATTATGATAACTCATGAATATTTATCAGGTACATAATATAATAATTCCAAATTATTTTTATTAACATAAACAATTATAATAGTTTTAGGATTACAAGTTTTAGTTATGTTATAAGTTCAGTTATTATACTGTAAAATTTAGTTTGGTCTATCACTAGTTTGGATGGGTCACTAATTTGGATGGACGTTTTTTAAGTTTTTAACAGTCATGCTTTTAAAGATTCACTACTATTTTAAATTTTAAATCAATGATAGAATATAGAGTTCGAAAAACGATTATACGTAGTTTTTAATGGTATTTTTAATTTGCAAGTGCTAATATGTGTAATATCTGCAATATCTGTAATACCTGTTACCTGTAATAATATTAGTTTTTGGATTTTTTTTTCTTCAAACTTTAGAAGGTAATAAGAAGATCAAGTTTTAGATTTTCTAACATCAATAATAACAGTCGGTCCACATTTACCCATATATAAAACGAGTTTTCAAGCGTATTTTACTTTATTTCTGTTAAGTTTTTTTTTCTTTAGTGAGGAACATTAGATTTAAATATTTATAAGCTCGGTATTTTTAACTAAAGCTCCTAAAAAAAATTTCCCCACAAGAAAAAGGTGAACAACCAATACATTCTTTAATCCGCTCAGAATCTACAAACTACTGTACAAGTATAAACAAACTGCAAGTGCAATATTTTAATACAGAAGAAAAATCAATTTATTCAATTATTATAAGAGTGGGTAACAAACAAATAACACTCTTTTATTATTATTTCCAACTATTAATCAAAAAGCTTTACTACAGTCATTTATAAAATAGTGTAATACTGTAATATGTTATTATTGATATTATTATTAATAGAGTTAATTATTTATACTCAATTTAATGATGACTCCCACAAACAGAACTATCGGAAATTCAAATATTTGTACTCAATTATTACACATACCTTATAAGCAACAAAAAAAAATAAAAATACATATATGAAGAAAATAATAGTTGTTCTGACGTGTATCAGATTGTCCTGAATAGAAAACAATTTATATTAGATATACCCACACCACACGCGATTTGTCACAATAAGTCTACATGTGTCGCATAATAAAAAAATAAATGTGTTTTCCTACCAGTTTTCACTTTTATTATAAACTGCACATTTTTACATTGATTTCATGAAGTTTATAATCTTGAAATTGGTCTTAAAAAACAACAGAGGCGATTTATTTATTTTTTTAATGTTATTCATTATGGGCTGATTGAATATGAACTGATTAAGAGAATGTCACATCCGACTTTTAATTGGTTTTATGAAGGCAATTTTTAAATAATTTTAAGATAAATGAAAATCCAACAATTAAAAATAGTCTTGTTTCAATATCATTTGTTATAGTCGTGTAATATTAATATTTGTTTAAAAAACAACTACCAGATTCTCATTTTTATCGACTTGAAAATATCGTAGAAAGACGAAACAAAAAACAAATTATACTTAACAACATTATTTAGCGCTTTATCTGACCGTTTTTCGATATATTGAATTTTTTTAAGATTAATAGTTGTTTGAAAATTAAGAAAAATTGATTTTTTAAAACTCATAGAAATGCACATATCAAAAATCGTTTAAATATAGGGCACTAGATAATGTTGTTACGAGTAGTTATAATTTGGTTTTTGTTTCGTATTTTAAGTTAATAAAAATGAGGAATCTGAATGCGAGATTTTCATTAAAATGTATAAGTGTGATCCTGTTGTGTCCTCCTAATGGTATAATTATTAATATCCTGAAATTTTAGATAGAATTTACTTCGAAGACTTTCCCTTTGTGTAACAGAAATTATGCCAGGTTTATCAATTTTAATGATAAAGTTCACTAAATTAAAAATGTTGTGTTTTTGCTATTATATTATACTATATTGTATCACTATAATTAATTTCTTCTAGCGAGTCATATAAAGATATTTTATATAAATAATAATAAATTATTGATCTTATACTACCTATATAGTACAATAAATCTAAAATGTATCAAAAGTATACCTATATCATCATTCTAAAAATTAATTATACTCGTTCTATCTACATACCTAATATCATATCATTACGATATTGGACAAAGCACTAGCTAATTGCATTCCCATTTAGATACTCGGGTGGGTCTATTAATAGTGTACATATCTAATATTATACAAATTGAACGTAATTGACAAGAATTAATAGACGTAGGATGATAATCCTGGAGACCTAGTTCGCACGAGGGGGGAGGGGAAATGAGAAAAAACATTACATCAAATTAAATATAGGGTAATTCTACTATCGTATTCACCTAATTTTTTCTGTGAATATTTATCCTTTTTTTTTTTAATTTTAGTTTTTGTAAACTTCAGACACTTACTATTAAGTATGCCACTATATTTTTATAAAAAGTTCAAATTGTTTTTCTATTTTTCGTCCTTGTTATATTTTAGATTTTATACTTTTTTTTTAATGGCAATTTATATTTTTGACTTGATATTTCGACGTTGAATATTTTTCTGGAAAATTGAATTTATTTATACCAAATATCGAACCAACAGTTAGTTATTTATTAATATTTAAAGTTTAGAAGAACGGAGTAGTGCGGGATACCATAAAATATATTCCCCCGTCCCTTCACACACACACAAAACTCTTACCAAACCTTTAAATGCTTATACATCATAAACTGTTGGTTCAATATTCGATATTAATTTATTAACATTTTCAAAAAAACAAAAAATTCTGCGGCTGAATATCAAGTCAAAAATATATGTAGATTTACATATAAGAAAATTATAAAACTTAAAAAATGACATGAATAAATAATAATAAAAATTCTAACTTTTTATGGAAATGTTGTAAATTAATTAGTACCTATCTCAAGCATAAAGAAACAAATATGGAAAAACATAATTATTTTACAGAGAAAATATGTGAGCACGGTAAAAGAATCACTCTGGATATTAATTGAACAAGCAAGTACCGTTTTTTTTTTTTTTTTTTTTTAAAAAAAAATTATCTTTTCTCCGCTTTTGTCGCGGTCGGGTAATCGTCGCTCGTGGAACCTACACGTCATAGTACTATAATTTTCCTTGCCTATATAATACTAATGGTCACTTCAGCACTGAATTATAAGGTACCTAAAAAAATTCTACAACATCAGCGGGACCATATAATGATCTTTAGACTTATATTATAATAATACAGCTGGTACAAAGGTGATGACCAACGTCGATCCAGATATAATATAATAGCATTATTATATCATAACGGCATTGCAACGAATCGATCTATATACCTATAAATACGCAGAAGACACGAACATATTATACTAAATTATACTATTCCCAGTGCACGTGCACTTATAATTACATATTATGTGATAGGTATCGTTTTGTGACCATATAGAAATCATGAAAATTAATATTTTAATAAATTTAAACATTTCATAGATACCTATAAAATATTGTTATATAATTGAAATTATGTAATTAAAACAAAAAAAAAATGTACGATAAAAACGTTCAAACCACTGTTATGCTTATCTACTCGTAATCGAACGAATATATCTGACTTGATTGATAGAAACGCGCACCGCTAAGTGAGAATAACATATACGAAAAATAAGAAATTATTTACGTTTAACAAAAAAATATAGGTATAGGTATACCTATAGAATAGAATACATAGAACACAGAACATATAAAATAATAGTACATAACACGTTATGATATTATCACCAATATCTATTGGTCATAATATTCGCGAATAAGTATGCGTAAAAATGGAAGAAAACGTTTTAAATGTCAATAATATTAGCCATATTTTTTAATTGGAATTAAAATTGTTATTTTTTCTAGTCTTAAACACTATACTGTTTAATAAAAAAGACAATCAATAACTATTACGACACTATATATTACGTATAAATATAGATAGGTAGTTTATCTATAGTACACAACTAACTGATTTTGAAGTCTTGCATCTTCATTTTAAAAATATTCAACCAATAATTTTTCAATAATTTAACGATATAACTCAAAGTGATAACAAAATCAATTTAACACTTCTACAATGATAAAGCATGGTATGTTTCCTTCTTCGTTTATAATTTATACATATAATAGTTAAAATATGTATCATGGCTCCACTAAAGTTGATCGATTGCACTCCCGAGAAGGTTACAAATGCGCAAGTCTATTCGAAAAATACATATTATATGAGAAGTTTTTTAATAATTATTTTCAATTAATAAATATGTTATCAACCCATTTAAATCCAAATAATAAAAAATATAATTTATGATGTCATAATAATAATTATATACATA
The DNA here is from genome assembly GCA_025469235.1 of Pemphigus obesinymphae. NCBI lineage: Eukaryota > Metazoa > Arthropoda > Insecta > Hemiptera > Aphididae > Pemphigus > Pemphigus obesinymphae. Next base: position 29,837 of record JAIPRL010000514.1, read on the forward strand.
TTTTTTTTTAATCTGATCAGTAAGGTGTGAAAGTAAGGTATAGGATACTGGATGGTGGATATATTAGATTTAAAAACAATGATAAATTATTTATTTAAATAACAGTATTATTTTTTGCAATAATAGTTACTTATTTTAGTTACTAGGGCCGTAACCCTTATAGGTGCTACAGACCCCCCTCTGAAATTTTGAACTTATTTTAGATTCTGAGCGAAGTGAGGAATTTATTAGTTTTATTATGTTTTTTTTTTTTATATATCCGCACCCGAAAATAAAGGAGTCCTTCAATTATTAGATATAAGCAACACCAATTTCTGGTAGCAAATTGCATCTTGTTGATTCTTTGAAGAGTACTTTTCCGATTTTTTTTTTTAATTTATTCCACAAACACGTAAGAGAAAACAACCTGAAAATGAAGAAAAATGGTTTTCGACATTTTCCCCCAATAGTGGACTACTTATAAAAGTTTTAAATATTGAAATTTTTTTGACATAAAAGAGTTAATATTAGGTTTTAAGACTTAAAAGTTGTATACAATATTAAAAGTACACCATTCTAGACATATTAAAAAAATTTCGAAAATTGGTAAATACAATTTGTTTTTATACCTACTCATTTCAATTTTTCGACAACATGTATTAGTTTAGTATGAAATGTGTTCGAATATCGGGGGAAAAATAGGTCTATAAACTTGAAACTATCATCAAAAACGTATATAAGTACAAATTGAATGTAAAATTTTTGTTAAAATTTTCCCAAATTTTGCGATATTTATAGCAATTTTTAGTTTTTAAGTTTTTTCGTCACAAAAGAGTTAATTATTATTATTAATGATAGTAATACTCATGTTATATACACTGAAGCTTCACTTAGAACGTTTTATCGAAATAAATGTTTTATCATTGCTTTAAAATTCATTATACACCAGTATCTTATCAGTGGCGCAACCAAGAGGGTGGACTTCGGGTCCAGACCCTTCACTTAGCAAAGGTAAATAATAAAACAGATCAGGAAAGTCCACTCCGTGATATTTAGAACCCTAAACTGTACATATTATATTAAAAATACTTTAAATATTTTTATTACATATAAAAATCTAAGTAAATATTTTTTTATATTATATTGATATAAAATACTTTTAATAAGTTTTTTTTTTTGAAAAAAAAAATCTCGAATTTAGCACTTTTCATTTTATTAACTTAATAAACATCTTAAAAATACAGAACAAAAAAAATATTGTAAGTTAATATTATTAATATTTAATATATAAATTCGTTTATTTTCTAAGATTTAAATTTTTTTGAAGAAATTAAAAAAAATGGTTTTTAACAACTCATAAAATACATAGAAAGAGTGAGATACATAATTTTAAAAATTGGCTATTGGTAAATTTGCTAGATTTTTTTTCAAATGTTAACGTTATTCTAAATATAATGAAAATAAAACGCAAAAGTAATATTTTCAAAAATATATAAATAATAATAAAAAAAAAAAACAAAAAAACAGAAACAATGATTGCTCGCGAACCACATATAATTTAGGTACTTTTGAAATGTACTTCAACACTTTAGATTCTGAGCGTAGCGAGGGAGCTAGTGATTTTACAATGATGTTTATTTTATTTCCCCATTAACAAATTTACTACCAGAAGGAGTGCTTCGATCTTTACAAGCTTATATGGTTTCCTGTAACAAATTTCATCTTGTTAGTACTTTAAAGAGGTCATTTTTTTATTTTCTCAACAATTTTAAAAACTACAAAAAAATGAGGTAAAAACGGTAAATATACGATTTCGTTAAATCAAGATTTTTCATTTCTTCGTAATTTCGAAAATAATTATTTGAAAATCTTGAAATTTACATCGAATATTTAATTTAGTAATATATTTATGTTGATTAAATTTTAAAAAATATTTCCAATTTCGGGATATTTATAGACATTTTAGATTTCGAGGTTTCAAAGTCCTAAAAAGGCTAATTTTGGGTTTTAAAGCCTGAACATTTTATATTACTCTAAATTCAAAATATCTCAAAAATCCGTAGTCACGATATTTTTTATTGTCATTTAAATTTTAAAAATTATCAATTTTGATGTATTTAAGTCTAAATAGTTAGTAAAATGTGATTTTAAGACCTGAAAAAATTTGATATAAAGTTAGTCGTGCATTAATTTAACTAAATTAAAAAAAATTGACGGAAAAAAAGTATTTTAAATTCTGAGCGTAGCAATGAGGGAGCTAGTGGTTTTACAATGAAGTTTATTTTATTTATTTTTTTTATATTGTATTTAAAGTTGGAGAATTGTTAAAACTTGGCGAGTATAAATTAAAAATACTAATTATAAAACATTTGTCATTTATCAAAATGAAAGTTATTATTATTATATATAATTTCTAGTCAATTCATATATTCTTTAATGCTATTAGTTCCCATATGATCATGATTTTAGTGTAGTAGTAATACTCGTTAACTATGAACGCAAAATAAAAATAAATATATATATTTAATTTAACTCTATTAAGTTATATTAATGTGAACGATTAATTGATGTTAATTATTATAGAATTGAATGATCAATTATTATTTTATCTTCTTTTTCTCATTTACCTTCTTTCCTAACTATTTTTATGTGATAATTAAAAAAAAAAAAAAAAAAAAAAAAAAACTAAAAAGTTTATTCTTTCAAAAAGTACGATAATCGTCAATTCCTAACGTTCCCAAACATTTTTAATTGGTATTGTATGTTTATTATCTTAATTATTTTATTCAACTATATGTCATGTGACTGTTTAATTATGTTACTATTGTATAGAGTACCTATTGTAATATACACTAATTATTATAAATCAAATGGTTACCTAACATAATATTTTGTTCGTTTTCAATATTAATTATGTCCTAAACTGAACATTCAATAAAATATACTGTATATTTTATCTAGTAATATAGTTATGTACTTATATGAAACTGAGCTATCATAAATATATCATATTACATTTTAAAATATACATAAAGTCACACTAAATCATATTTATTTCTACATTTGATCTTCGATGTAATGTTGAACATAAGTAGGTACTGCGAGTAGGTACATAATTAATATTAAGAGTCATGTATACTACACCGAAGCTACGCTCAGAATCATTTTATTGAATGCAATACATCCACCAAGAGTATCCTGCCCAGTAGCGAAGTGCATCCACCCCTACTGACATTCGACGAGCGAAGTGCGCCTATTTAATCGATAATTTTTTTTTTAAATATCTCAAAATTGCCTGTACAGATCTCCTTCAAATTCGGTAGTGAGACGTCCTACATGGTTTATTAAAAAAATAGTCAGGCCCTTATCTTGAGAAATTTCTATAGTTACTATCATCCCCTATACTGACCGACATCTTATTTTTATAGTTATATGAGTACATTGATATAGTTAAGTGATGACTGATGAAAATAATCTAAGGATATAACCATATGGTTTGCAAAGTCTGTTATAGCCTGCCTATATAGGCACTACGATAAAATTTATCATATTTTATGAAGACTCGATGATGTCTTTCTTAACCCTTTGACTATTGTTGTCGCGTATACGTAACAGAGCCAAAGACCACTGTCTTTAAAAATTTTAAAATTATAATATACAGTTGACTTATATTCTGCCCTCCAGTATTTTTGATGACAATTATGATAAAAAAAAAACCAACGAGTTATCTCAATTATCATAGAAGTTATAAGTATTTTATTTTATGAGTACAAATTAGCCAATGATTACCACAATTATTAATAATAATTTATTACTGTTACCGTCTTATCAATATGTATATACTATCATTTAGCTACTTAGCCACATGATTTATTGTTTTTATTGAATGTATTTGTTTGTTTTTCTTTACGGTTGTACGGTACAATTTGTACTTATTACCTACTAATATTAACATTTTGAGAAACCCTGAAATTTTAAAAACTTAATAGGGTTAGTATAGGGGTAAGTGAGTCGCTGAAAATAATAGTTTAACTTTATTTCATTTTTATGATTTACATTTTATGTTTACCAAGATTTTACCCATAATAATAAATTTTTCATATGTTATGAGATATTCATATTTGAGTCAAAAATACATTTTGTTAAAAATTTCTTCAATAGTAACAATTTTTAAGAATATTCCAAATTATTCACTTTCCCCATTGACAAGAGCAAGTGAGTCGTGGTCATATATTTCAATATTAAATTGTATATATAGCTTTAAAAAAAGTTATTTAAAAAAGTTATATTTGGGCAGTGTATAGAATGGATATCAACAAAAAAAAAGTATTTCCATGTACATCAATTTATTTCAGGACCACACGAACCACAAGAAAAATTCATTTCGGGAGTCAAAGGGTTAATGAAAACAATTATAATACCAGTCGACTGGGTATAGTGTACATTTATTAATAGACTGTATGATTATACAAATCAAAAATTATATGGTAAATGTTGTCCAAAAACTTTAAATGGCTAAATAAAAAATTGTGACTTATGATTTTCAAAATATTTTAAAATATTTTTAGAGTAACGTACGTTTAACCTTATATTAAATATTTAAGTCTTAAAATCACTAATTTAAAACTTAATAATTTCAAAATCAATAATTCCTACGAATAGCTCAAAATTAGAAAAAAAATCTTCAACAATTTTATCACGTCAATAAAGTTTTTTAATACATATTTAATATATAATACAAGTCTTTAGATTTATTATTTTCAGAATAACGAAAAAATAACCATACCTAATCAATTTTGATAAAATTGTGTTTTTAAATAATTTTTCACAAGTTTTTCCCTTTGCGTTAAACGAAAAACTCGAAAAAATCAAAGAATAACATCTTCAAAGAACCATTCTGATCAAATTTTCTACAAAAAAATGATGAATATATGATGATATACTATATCGATGATTCGATAAAGTCTTCTGGGCAATAAATTGTACCAATAAAAAAAGAATGTCTATACTCTCAAAATCTAAAATGTTATACTCTAAAAGTCTAATATTGTAAAACTTAAAAATTAAATATTTGATTGAACAAAATTTAACTAACGTAATATATGTATTGTACTTTACTTACGTCGTACTTACAGTTAGATATTAAAAATTTGTCGATTAAGAGAATACAAACTGCGTAATTCACAGAGAAAATTTTAAAATATGTGTAGCTGTAGTATCATCGTGTTACAGCAAAAGACTGAACAATTTCAGCAATCTACATAAAACCGGATACATTCTAATTATTTCAGCCTTCATTTGATATGCTATAACTATGATCATTATGATCAATTGAAAATTTAGTTAGTATTATACACTTACTAAATTTTCAGTATCAATTTATTTATTAATAAATGGAATGTATTTCCTCTTTGATTAGCGTAGCTAGAATTTGTCAAAAATAACTCGATAAGAACACTTTTGAATTTCAAATATTATCTACAATTTATTTCCCCTATACATTCACTTATATTAATATTACATCTAATTGAAAAATAAATGACTTAAGATTTTCTGAGAAAATCAAACTAAATAAAGTTATAAGAGGGTTTATTATACATAAATATTATATTACAAGTATATACAAAAACAATGTATTTATAAAAAATAATTATTAGATAATTTTTACAATAAATCATTTTTAAAAAACTGAACTAAAAGTATAGACGTCAATATCGATCGTATTTTAAATATTTATATATACAAATGATTTAATTATAGATAATCTCCCGAGTGTGTTTTGGGTTTAGTTATTATAAAATAATGTAATCAATATTTTATTTTCCCTGATTTTCGGAGAGATTTTAACCCTCAAAATCCTCCCCTGTGTTTACACTTGACTCAAATAGTATGTACATTATACTCGTACATTTATCAAGTATCTACTTGTAAATATAAGAACAAATTGAAATTAAAAAAAAAAAGTTTACTAAGTAAGTACTTTTCATAAATACATTTAATAATCCTACAACAACCTATATAACAAGGACTATAATAATAATAAATAATTTAAAATACCTACTCCTTTCATAAATAAACGATTCGTCTATAATTTAAAATAAAACTAATTCAACGCAAAAGTATTGACCATTTAACAAAATGTTTCTTAATCTTTTTCATAAATAAACAATAATTAAACAATAAACAATAATTCGTTTAATAAATATCGCAAAATCAAACATACCAATAAATTTAAAATGTACCATTCACATTATTTTATCACTATATATATATAAATATAAGTAAATAAAAGTACACCAGAATTATTATACCTATACAGTTTAGGTACATAGTAATTATTCGAATTTAATGTTATATATATTGTAATAGATTATTACATTATATGACACGATAAATTAATGAATTATCCCATATAAAAAGAGAGATTTTTATTCAAAAAGTTTCAAATTCCATCATAAATAAGAATCTTTATTGTCAACTTTATAATTCGAAGCTATATTGCCAACTTCAAAGAATGAAATTATTAAAAACAAATGTAAATAAGAGAGAAAAGAACCTTGCCTTGTTCAGTGTAAAAAATACATTTATAAAATAAAATTTTTCTTGAGTTTAATTACTCCAGCCCTTAGACTATAAAGTTAATATTATAATTCATCCCGGTTACAACAAGAACAAAAAAATCAAGAATTTTGCACAGAGTTAGTGTTAACTTACTAAAATGAATAGACGTTGTGTTTACACTTTTTCATAACTTCAATGTTTTGTACAATACTTTTATGTTTTTTTTTCTGCGTGTTAATTATAAAACATGCAATCAATCCATTTAATTTGTTTATAACATGCAAAGAAATAGCTGTACCTACACGGCAGTCAACACACTATATATGTGATATATTTTGACTATTATATAGGTACATTTTTATTTTTTTTACAAACAACGTAAAAGCCAAAAGGTATTACCAACTTTGTATTATTATTGATTTAAATTTAAAAAATGTAAATTAATTGTGTTAAATTATTAATTTATAATAAAACATCGGAACACATATAAGCATAGCTACTAAGTGTATTATATAGAACAATAAAAAAATGTATTTGAATATAAATCCTAAGACTTTTAAATAGTTTAAATACCATTAGGCATTATTTTAGTGTAATAATATACAGCTTATACACAATTTTATGCTCAAAATACACAAAAGTATCAGTATAACATATGAATTATAATATACCTACCTATACATAATTTGTATTATGTATTTGCTTCAGAAACCTATTAGCTAGCTATGGATGTTTTAGTCATTTAACATTACGGATTATGAACCGACCATTATAACAAATTATTAGATGTATTTATGTATTACATAAATATTAATAAATTAAAATTCTTAATGAAACAACAAATATATTGATTTTATAATAATATTCAGTTTTTTCCGAAAAACCTTTTAAGGTAGTAAAATAGTTGCTAGTTGTTAGATAGGAAATATCTATAAATCAAAAATTAAACGTAGAGATGATTATAGTACGGTAGGTACTTTTAATAATAGGTGATCATTTTTTTAATTTTCTCAATAGTACCTACTAACCAAAGATGGAACAAAAAAAAAAACCAACCTATGAACTTAATGATATTTCGGTTAATCAGAACTGGCTCAGAATATTTGATTTATATTTTAAGTGAAATACCATAATATTGAAAACGATGAAATACTATAGTGACTACTGTTATTTCAAATAATTTATCACTATAAATGTCGTCATAGTCATAACACACAAAAACTTATTAGTTTTAAGTTTCTAAACATAAGTTTAGAACACATTATGTGCACTGCTGTTTTGGGGGATATATGCATGGTATTAAGTATACAGCGCATAGCCATTTACTAGTTACTCATTTAGCGTATATCTTGTAAAAATAAAATTGTTAAATTTTAGCATGCATTATGATGATGCGTAATTATTTATTTAGTTGCTAGGGAGATGGATAATTTTCGTTTTATTATATAATATTTTTAGTTTATTGTTTAAAATACATTTAGAAACTGGGTTTTTAGGCTTTCCGAACATGTTTATTTTTATATTAGTAACTATAAAGAAAGTTAATTATAGTCAAAATTACGAAAAGTAAACATATTAAAAAAAGGTTCAAATATAAATATCAACAAATTTTTAAATCGTAATATTGGGTTTACACTAGGCTGACAAAATAAAAAACAGCAACTTCGTACATTTTTTCATTTGATGATAAATATTACAAAATAACAACAAATTGTTCTCATTTTGTCTCCCATTTGTCGCAGAATTATTAAAAAACAGATTTTTACTGTATTGTCGTCCTAGTGTGTAGGTACCCGACTTAATTGCAAAATCTAACAACATAATTTAGAGAAAATTTACTTTTTCTAAATTATTATGTACTTTTTACCTTGTTACCAAAATAAATTAATTTAGGTACTACTGATTTTAAATCAATTTTTTCTCTAGAAACCAAGGGAACACATTAAATATGTCCTAAGTCATCAATAACAATTTTGAATGGAGAATAACAATTAGGTAATATTAAATTATGTTTGCTTAGAAAAAATACCGAATATACAGTATACACAGTATATTATATGAAATATATACCTAATAGATTATTGCCACATATGGTCATTTCTAATCAAAAAAAAAACATTTACTATTACTAAGCAAAATTATCATATATTGAAAGCATTTACTACTTTATTTTGTATAGTAGTTGGTTTATATAGCTTTTAAATCTAGTATCATTAATATTTTTCAGAAATACGTATTTATATTTCCACGTTTATTGTAGAATCTATAAGGCTTATACAGTAATTTTTCTTAGAACAAAAAAAGATGTACCTTGAAATCATGAAAACTGGTATTAAAACGTATTTTTCAACTTTTGGCGTTTACTGCTTTTTGGTTCAGAAGAAAGCAGTATAAATATAATTTATTTATTTATTTATTTGAATTTAACGGGTTTGACAACCCAATTACATGTGTAATATTATAGATAACAAATGAATTATAAAATAACTTAAACTAATAATTTACAAGGATAATAGATAATATCTATTATACTAGTATAATGAACTTAAAATAAAATAGTGATAACTTATAACTAGTAGTTTCATTTAACTAGGTAGGTATGTAAAGTACGATTTAAATATTGTTCAAAGAAGGATAATGACTGATTTGTGAAAAAGTCAATCTTATATTTATTTGACAAATACATATAATATAAAACTTTTTTTTATAGCTAAAAGTAAATCGTTTTTTTTTTTTTTTTTTAATGATACATTAATAATTTTTTTTAATTATTTATTTTTTAATGATTTTTATCTCACTTTTAATAATTATACTTTAGTTTTTTTAGTATTAAATAAATTTTTACTAACCGCATATAAAAAAGGTCATGTTAATACTTTTGTTTTAGAAAAAAAACTACATGGTACATAATTATATATTAATATTATATATAACACTCATAATATTGTAATAGTATATGCTCACTGCTTAACAGTTAACAATATTTTCTATTTTTTGTTAGAAATACCATTTTTTATAATAAATTAACACCACTTTAAAGTTACACATATTTCACAAGGATGGACATCAACTAATCATAAATTAAAATTAAGTTATTGTTAATTTTTAACTTAACTAGTTATTTTGATGTACTGATTAACTTATCGTTTTTATATATACTTTTACCTATAATTATTAAGCTCGATATAGCTTAATAACTCTAAAATTGCATTCTTAAAAAAAATTGATTGCTTAATGCACAAAATATATATCATAGATAAAAAAAAATGACTTTTGATTAACTTATTTAAGTTAATTTGTATCAGGTTAATCTTTTAACTTTAATACTAGTTACTAGTTAGTAATAGATCAGTAAGTAATTAACTTTTAATTCTAAGCTATTTGAAAAAATGTTCAAATTAACTTAACATTCTAGAAAATTGTAGGTATCGTTAACTTTGTCCATCCTTGATATTTAATGTTACTTTAACATTTTACCAAGACTATTATTTTGTAACTAATATGTGAATATAAAACTAAATTTAAAATATTATTATATTTTAGGTATATAACTAAGTACATACTAGCATTGATTATATATAATATATAATCAATGCTACTAGTAACTACGGGCAGATGGACGGACAAACGGATAGACGGACACAAAAGGGATATAATGCGTCTTAACTTATGTTTAGCTAACTAAATAGGGTATAAACATAATTTTTTTAAATTAAATATATTATGCTCCATAATACTGACCAATTATATTATCATGGTAGAACATAACATATTATGCCAAAGAATCAAAATTTATTTTTTTTAAGATTGATAAATGTCGCTTACCTTAATTTTTCATCTAATTGTATACTATAGTATATAATTGTACCTATTACATAGGTAAGTACGTATTTTTAATAACTTTAGGAAGAATAATTGAGAAAGAATTCGAAATATTCCCATAAAACACAAATCTATGGTCTACGATACAGTATTTTGAATAGAACCTACCAACTATCTATAGTATATACCTATACATACCTAGGTACATATCGTTTTTCGTTTTATTCAAACAAAAAACTTGTATTTTATTTTTGTGCACAAATATTATTAATTAAATAATATTATATAATATTAATATATAAATTCATTTAATAATAATAAATATTATTTATTTTATGATATAAAATTTACCTATGAAAATTATTCAATCCGCAGATTTTGGATACATATGTGTGTATGTATATCTAAAATAAATGTAATAAATTACGTAAGTATACCTATACTGGCAACAACTAACTAGTGACTATTATATACCTAGGTATGTCTATATAAAAGAGCAAGGTATTAACGATGAAATATAATTTTTAGTATGTATTTTAAAAAACATGTTGACATAAATTGAGGTAATTAGATTCGATTGGAACGCAAATAGATAAAATTTTTATTTAAATTAAATTAAATTAAAATTATATTATGCAGTTCCCCTTCCACGCATATTAAACAAGTATATTTCTCGATAAATAATGTTCGACATTCAATAAAATTGTATACCTACATCAAAAAATTGTACATCAAAGGATCTCACATAATCGCACACAACCTATTTTATATTTTCAGTCTTTTAGTATTAAATTTGGTTCATACAAATGGTGTAAAAATACATTTTTAGATAATTAAAAAAAACAATCAATCTATTAATTAAAAATTTTTTTTTTTCTGGAAACAACTTTTTGGACAAAAAGAGTTAAATAAGAGTTTTTGATTAAAAAACTTTATTGATACCAATTTCGTTGTAGGTAGTATTTTCAATCGGTCATTTTTGTTTTTCTTTTCCAGTAATTCTCTTAATCGTAAATAATAAATTAAGTCATTATGGTTAGTGATTACTATATTATATAACTTAAATAATAATATATACATGCAGTGACGTCATTTAAAAGTTTTTTTTATTGTTATAGTTAAGTATATATAATATACCCAATATATCAAATCGAGCTCTGCTCAGAATCATTTTATAGAAATAAATGATTTATCATCACTTTTAAATTCAATACATCCACCACCAGAATCCTATACGACATTCCCCATTGACCAGATTTGTATAGTAATAATTTATTCATAAATACAATTTGTATAATAATGAATACAAGTGTACAAGTACACTATATATATATGAACGGGGAAAATGTTTTTATCAAAAAAAAACTGTGTATCTAATTTTCCACATACTTTATATGAATCATAATATATATATATAGGTACCTATATAATAAAAAAATTAAAATATTCGATTAGAAAGTTTGAAGACTAACATTAGAATAAAATACAAACTACCTATAGGTACTCAGTTTTCATCATTTGAATTTTCATTCGTTTTAAAACAACGAACATTATTCGCCGAGAAATCTGTATGGATTAATAATGATGTGTATGGAGTCCGTATTATTATAATCAATTTTTAACATTTTATGGGAATTCTATAGTAGAACAACTTTCATTTTATACTTAAAATTACATTAAAATTTTGCACGCATGGAAATTATTGAGTTTTAAGTATTCCATGTTATATTGATAATTATGTAGATATTTCATAAATATTTCATTAAACCTATTTAACTTGACACTATTCTATAGTATACAGTCTAAGAAATGTATATTTGGTTTAAAAACATAATAATCTAAATATATATATAATACTTAGATTGGTACTATAACTAGTTTTTAGGTAGGTACATATATAAAAAACGTAAAAATGTACAATCATATACGATAAGTTGTATACATATATAGGTATTGATCCTACAATATTTTCACAAAACTTTCAAATAAAAAATAAGGACTTTTTTAATAATAAAATTTGTAATGCCTACACTATTTATGATGAGTGAAAATTATAATAGCACTTATTATAATCCTGCATATAAATATATAATAATATATTCAAATGAAAAGGAGCTATTCGTCATTTATCGCAAATGATATTATTATTCATTAGGTTATAGGTATACAGAAGATATTTTATAGACGATTAAAATGTTGAAAATTTTCTCTGTAGGTATTTTGATACATCCGTTAAATGTTATTTTTCGAAAAAATATCATTGGAATATCATTAATTACCTATACTTATAGCTACTATTTCAATTACTGCACTCATTAAATTAACTTATATACATATTATATAACATTATTATTAATAATATACGTAATATAAATACTATTTATAAAACAATGAAATCAATATCAACATATCTAGTTATAATTATAATTTATAAATTTAATTAAAATTAATCGGCAATTACGATAGTTACTAATTCAAATAGACTACAACTTAACTGCTTAAAATTGGTTTTCGAATACATTTTCAATAATTAGCTGCTTAATTTTCTCAAAAAAAAAAAAAAAAATATGTGTATACAGTAGGTACACAAATTTAAAAAATTATAAATTTTGTAAATTCTGTTCGTCTTTGAAATTTTTCAACAACTACAGTCATTATTATTGTGTGCACGAAATAGAAGAACAATCATATTAACAATCATATTATTATTATTGTTAATTAGAGTACCTACAGACGAAACCAAATAGTACGACGTGTGCAATGACGTAACGATAGCTAACCGTCCGTAAAATATTGTGTAGTAATAATATTGTTATAACTTTTAAGAGAATAACTATTATTATTATTATTTATTGTAAATATTATTATGACACATATAATGACATAAACAAAAGTGATATAAGTACGTATTTTACAATATGATTTCATTTAATTTCTCTCTTGTAATTTTGTCGAATCCGAACTCCGAAGAACATAACGATCAGTTTGGTCATTGCGGTTATTAATTATAATTATTTACACGTAGAGTTCGATTTACAGGGCTAAATATTATAAATTTCGATTTTCCACAATAACGGATTTTTTAGCGAATTGTTAATTTTACTCTTGCAATCCGTCAAGTAGGTATATTATGCGTAAATTATATTAAAGTCGTATACCTATATGTAATACAGAAAATTAGATTTATAAATTTTAAATAAATATATATTAATACTCAATAAATATATCTTTATTCTATAGTATCACTTTGCATTAGCGTAATATACAAGTATACCTACTACCGCACGGTGTAGCGAACTATAAATTAAACTGAGGCACAATACACACATATAACCCCTTCCCCTGAAAATGTATACGATTGATATAATTTTCTAAAAAAAATGAGACACGTAAGTTAAAATAGCCTTCGGTGCACACGCTGTAGTTACCAGTTACCTATATAATATACACGATATTGAATTATTCAGTAGCGGATTGGGGTATACTAATAAAGTAGGTACCCTAATTCCAACTGCGTCCCAAAATAAACAGTAGTTCACAAAATAATGTAAACATTTTAAAAATTGTTTTTTTTTAACTAATTGTGAATACCCATAAAATACCGAAAATAACATATTATAGTAGATAATATACAAATAGTAAATATATTCAGTTATTTAATATAAATAAATTTAAATATAATGTGCATAATTTATCTACACATTCACTAATTGTTTATGAAAATAAAATTTAAAGCTATATATATTACCGAAAATTTCTTACTTAACATAGATAACATCCATTAACAAAAAATATTTATAAAAAAATTAAGTAATGAAACGAGCAAGTGTTACAATATTGCAACAAAAACAACTAATCAACACATCAAAACTATTTTTAAAGTCTCTATATTATACTTCTAATTGTTATTTTATAATAGATACCACCGAATTTGTTTGAAATAAAATCCTAAAATCTCAGCTATATAGTACCTAGAGCACAATTTTGTTGCATTTATTACATAATATCAGTGGCTTGGGTCCAAAAGAGTCAACGTCACTTTTTTTTAAATTTCGGACTTTCCAGCTTAAAATTTAAAACTTTATGAGCAAAAAAGTGACATTGGCCCTTCTTGACCCAAGCCACAAATATATAATATATGCGTATGTACCTATATGTATATAAGTATATAAGTATATTTATATATTTAGGCCACAATTAAGTGAAATATTTTAATAGGTAGGATATTAATAACCTGTACAAACAGGGACTGCACCTGGTTTTACGAAACCCTGGACAAATTAATTTTCAAGTACTCACTATAAATTAATGCATGTTTTTGTTCATCAACTGTTTTGTAAAGCTGAGTAATTATTCATAACTCATTTTGTATTAACTCTGAATACGTTTCTGACTGTATGTTTAGTATACTATTCAGTGGCGCAACTAGCTCTAAAATCTTGGGAGGCTTTACCCATAAAAAAAATCATCAACTTTTTCAATGAATTACGTAACTTCCCCAAAAAAACGTATTTATGTTAATAATTATAAAAAAAAAAAAAAACAATTTTATTTTTTGGAGATCTATGCGTAATTTTGAGGGCTTTGCTCCCAAAACCCCCTATAGTTGCGCTTATGATACTATTCCTTTGTAACTATGCATTTTTTTAGCGAAGCTTCTAAAAAGCGCGAGGCTTCGGACAAATGTTTGGTTTCTTCGACCGTCATTATGACGTGTATAGGTATTTCAAATTTGTTGTCAAATATATTATATGTTTCGCACTGATCTGATATAATTGATGATATTATAAAAAAATGCATATTTTACTTATAATTATCTAATGAGTAAAATTAATTTGTTTACAATAAAATCATTAATAGCTGCAACAAGTTTTACTACTATATTAATAATGTATTTTCTATGCAAACATAATTAAGTTGATTTCAACAATTATTACAAACGATAGAAATATCTAAGGTGGCTTTTTTATTTTATCGCGTAAAGTTGGGAACATAGAAATCAACGTAGGTAGGTACTACTAAATATACGTAAGTACAGACGTATTTTTTTTTTTTTTTTTTTTTGGCGGTTTTTATTGAAAATATAAATCCACAGATAGGCCCAATGTGCGCAAGGTCAGCCTCTACCTGTACGGCTGCAGTTATAAATTATAGTCATAATACCTACGTAATATACGTACGTTTTTGGTTATTAAACTGAACGTATTAAGAATATATCTCTTCGTCGGGGGGGGGGAGGGGAAATATATTCATAAACTAAAAGTAAAAACCGCGTAATTATGTTGGTATAAAAACAATAAAAAAAAAAAAAATCGCACTTACTGTAGATTAGCCGAAATTTCGGCGCCGGTGGCTGCAGGTGCGGAACGCGTGGCGGTCTTTCCGAGCGGTAACGTCATGATACCGTGGTTGCGGTCGGGGGAGGGAAAAGACGGTAATAATAATAATAATAATATGAACTCGGTGAATTTTTTTTCCCCGATAAAGTTTCACATTTTTCGAACGACCGGTGTCGCGTGACGACGGTACGCGTAATACGCGTGTCAATAATAGATATGATGTGATACGGTGACCGCGACGTGCGGCGGACGAACGTTCTCTGCGGGCCGGCACCGTCGCGGAACCGGCGAAACGCGCCGTCGACCCTTTTCGCGACGACGACGGCGCCCGACTACGGGGCGGCGCGGCGTCGTCGTCTGGTCGTTGCTATGGCGATTCGGGAAACTCTCGTGTCGCCACGTCGTCTTCGCAGGGGTGTCGTTTCAAATGCGGAATTTTCACCGGTGTTTTTCGCCAAAATATGTACACCGACGACGATACTGCGGTCATGGTGACATACGCCAGTGGTTGAATTGGAAAAAAAAATGAGGACGGACTCTGAGCCTAGTTAAAAAATCAGAGTTCCGGGACATATTCGGTAGAGAAAAAGTAAGCCGTGGAGGACTTCGTCCCCCACACCCCCTATCCAAAGTTTCTTAACCAGGGGACATTTTAAAAAACATTTTAGATTATTATAGAACACGAATGAGTAGAAAAATCCAACATTTTTTTTTTTTACATCATTGTTAGGTTACATATTTTCAAGATAGCGTAGTTTAAGCATTCCTCTTTCAAAATAATTTAATTGTTTTCCTTTTAAATGAATAATAGAGGAAGTTGTAGATGTAGACCGAAATGAAGTTTGTCGGTGTCGACATTGATTCCGCCATCCTTTAAGGCTTTATAGCCATTCACGGATAATGAAGATTATTCATTTTATATCATGCTTACTATCTAAAACCAATTATGTGATAAGGACAAAAAACATTCGTTTTCGTAATTTCAAGATTTTTCCAAGAATAATTTATAATTTTAAAAAATTTCAAATAAAAATTAAAACAAACATTGCGTTCCTTGATAAATAAATTAAGGGGTACGCTGTTCAACATGAAAAAAACGAAGAGTAGATCCGTCCCCCTGCGTCCCTCCCCAAAATCCACCACTGTTTTGTACATTTATTAGTTTCAACGGTGTTTTTAAACGAAAAATTCGTTGTCGCACAGGGCGACGAATTTCGTCTGCAGTTATTATACAAATGCAATTTTTATTTTATGTACATTTTTTAAACGCTTATTGTGTGGATTCCATCCGATAACTTCCGTCGTTATAGTGAGTAATCATCGTATATATGGAGTAACCATCATGATAACATTAAATATTAGGTATCTTTTATAAGCAAAGCCCAGTGGTTAAAGTGGAATATATTTGCAGGGGGGACTATAGCTAACGCAAAAAAAAAAATGCGTCCCCTGAACCAGTACCGTAATATTTTTTAAAATTTAACTTTTAATCCGTGTTATTATTGACCTAATTTGCAAAAATTTATCACGGACTTATTATTATGTATGATGTACGTACTCTGTGGTTATAACTTTAAAATACGCATATTAATTACCTATATTCCGGCCAGGGAGAGAACGTCTGGAGAACGAAGAAAAATCGAAATGGTTTTTTCTATAATATGGATCTTGCATAAAATGTATAACTATGAATACCATTTTTTAAACTTTTTTCATTTAATTTTCGAATATTATGTACAAAAGAACAAATTCAGTCTCGACTTTTAATTGAACATTTAGAAATATATATATAGGGGACTATATACTAAAGGGGACGCCAAACTTAAACTAAGCAAAGAAGGGGGACGCCGTCCCCCCTTACTTTAACCACTGACGCCCAAAGCCCATCAAGTATTTAATCAAAGTGCGTTTTACATGATATTATTATATTTTATAAACCACGAGTGTACACTATATACACAAACGGTATCTGTTGGTATACTAAAACGGTTTCATATTTTACGTGCTATTGAAACGCAGTAACGCTGCGTAGGGACACGGCTATATACAAAATATATTTAGGTACGACACATATTATTGGTCTAATTAATTACAATTAGCTCTGCGAAAACAATTTTGTCGTGTGTTTCTTTGCCATATGGGCCCTGCAGTGCCCCACTCTTATCACTCAATTATTAACGGTGTGCGATTATCAGCGAGCCATGTACCTATACCGTGTTTTTACATTTTGCACCTGGACCGGTTCCACAGAAGAAAAAATCATTCCTGCGTAGGTATAACAAATCCGTTGTCATACTTAGACATTTAACCGATGGTAGGAGCTGTAGTGTTCACTGTCCAGCCTAATATATATATAGTTTACCACATTTGGGGATTTTGGAAAATTATTCAGTGTTTCCAAAACATACGATCTATATACCTCGTAATGGGTTTTCCGTGAAAACTGCAGAATAAAACGCGTGTAGTTAATGTTGAGTTTTTTTTCACTTTCGACACCAAACAATACGATGCGATACGATTCTCTGTAACTCTTTCAATTCTACAGTCGGTCGTTTTAAAAAAAAAAAAAAGGCACCTTGAAAATTTCACGATTCTGGCGTAGTGATAAAAAACGATAAGAAAAAATGCACATGAAACTATTGGTACATTAATTGCAACAATAATTGATGGGCAACGGCATACTAAGACATAATATCTGATGGCGTATAATGACATATTATTATACGATATGTTATATAATATATTATTGACGCGTGTACATAGAAGAGCTATGGCTACGAATAATTGTCAATATTTTGAACATTTTCTATCTAAAAAAAATTGAACAATTTTATTTACACGTGAGCCATAAAACCTTAATTTTTTTGTTTAGAACAGCAAGTTTTTTTAAAACAGAATTATTGACCCATATTTCAGTAAAAATTAGTTCACATTTTATTTATAGAAACAATATTTTTACCCTACACATTTTTTTTTGACTGGAATGTAAAAACAAATGAATTTGCTATTCTGTGTAAAATACATATATATATATATATATTTTTTTTTTTTAATTTAAAATAATACAATTACGGGTATACGAGCAGAAAACTGTTTTTGTTGATTTTCAACAAAATAACATTTTCATAATCTTCACGTACGAATTAATTACAAGCCCTTTTTGGTATTCACACGATTCGAACGAATGTTAAGCAAAAAGTGTAGATGTGAGGTATTGTTACAATATTAACGTTTATGTTTTTCTAAAAAAATGCCATTCTAAAATTCGAAAAATGTCTCTTTAACATTTCATAAACTATAAGGTTTTTATGGTTATTAATTATTAATTATTTTTAAACAATATATGTATAACAACACATTTATTTGGTAAATTGTCAGAAAATTTAATTGTGTCATTTCGTTTTTTTTACTCTCGTTTTTAGTATTTTAGTACGATAAATATTTATAACGTATCTGCATATTTGACAGGTATACGTCAAGTGAATTTTTACCGAACTAATAACGAAATATTTACGTCATAACTTTAGTGTAATATAATATATTTGTATACTGTACGCATTGGCGAAAGATAATATTATGTACGAAATTTTAAGGCTTGTACATCAAATACATCGTCCCCTAATAGCATACCGTACTATTTACCTATCTACATCTAAAGAGATGTTTTAAGAAGATCTGCCAACTACCGGATTCATTTATTTATTAATTTCAGTGCAACGTAAAAATATTAATATAGTGTTTAGATTTCAAAAAAATATAATAGAAAAATGTTTTTAAAATGAACTAATTTTAGGTCAAGTATAAAAATTAAAAGTGATTTAAAAATTGAATTTGTTTTATCAAAATACTTATGGACATTATGAATACATATACATCGGGGTCTTAAGTTTCTTGTTCTTGTCTGACACTCGCCCACTGACACAATTTCGTGAAATTTTGTCATCACTTATTACATTACCGTGATATAATAATAGTTTCAAATAATATATTAATATAAAACGTATACGTTTTAATGTATTTTTAAAATAATATTTGTTTACGGTTAAAATTTATAATTTCTAAATATATTATACTTAAAATACAGACGGGTAAATAATTAAATGAGTTTTTAAAAAAATGTATTAATAGTAGTGTCCAGCCGTATAACTAGATTTTCACGCTTAGAAATTACGTTATTTTTTTCTTATAAACGTTTTCATACTTTTCGGTAAGCGCATAAGAAAATGCAATCGAGAAAATCAAGTAAAGGTGGATAGAGGTTTTAGCGTGGTTACATTTAAACTTTTGACTATATGTTAGCTATGTCCCATATGTAAATTACTCTTTACCCATGTAGAAAAATTGAATTATATTTTTAGCCAAGTAGATATAGGTAGACATTCAGTTATTACATTCTCTGAAATTACAATAAAATTAAATATTTTATGGACGTGAAAAATATATTTACAAAAAAAATTGAAAAATTTATAAAAAAAAATTATAACTGGGATAAACTGATAATGTTGATACTGTATATAATGTATTTTGATTATAAAACTTTAAAATCCTATATGTTTAAGTTATATACTTTTTATAATTTTACATTTTTGAACATTATACCTTTGGTAAATTAATTAGATAATATTAGAACAAATTCTATGTAAAAAATCATACAACAAAAACGTATTAAAAATAAGTAAAATTTAAAGAATCAATTAACGAAATAAATGTATATCGAACTATATTTCACCTGCGGTATCAAACAAAAAAACTAAATATACCTATTATAGCGTAAATATACAGTTAAAAAAAATTGTAATCATAATATAAATTGTGGTTTAACAGTTCACCTCGTAACACTTTACCCCTTTACTTACTGTATCAGTCAATTTAAATAATTTTAGCCGTAATATAGTGACCAATTCGCATACAACAATAATTCTGATAAAATATTTAAGATCAGAATAGGTAAAGAAAACCGATTTCAAATTATTTATTGTGAAATTGAAAATGAACATTTTCGTTATTATTACAGTTGAAATGCATTTATATAAACACATGGAGTCGTCAATAATAATCAATAATACATCATTTGAATGGTAATGGTAGAAGTCGATAATTTGGTGAAAAAAATTCGACGCTAAAATCATTATAATATAGTTCAAATCATATTCATCATAGCATGTGTTTAATTGCCAAGTTTTAATACTTAAATTATCCCATTTATTACATAAATATTTAAAAATTTAAGTCACTATAATTAAACAAATTAAAAATTAAATTAAAATTTCATATTTTTATTTGCAGAATTATGAAGAAATAACCATAATCGATTTGAAAAAACTACATTTTACCGCGTATTTTCGGTAAAATAAATTTTTGGAATAATCTCTTAAAGTAATGACTTGATCAGATTTTTTACCAAAAAACATGTAATCATAAAACATTTGAAGCACGTCTTCTTAAAAAAAAAAATCTATACACACTTAAAAAAATACATTCACATCATTGCAAATGGCAAATCCAATAAATTCGTCACTTCCCTGGAAAACTAAAATAAAATCAATAATAGATAGTAATATATGTTCATCATATCATAACATGTAATGTTTAATAATGATTTATATTCTTGCCGTGAAAGTCGAAATAAATTCACGGAAAGAATATAAAATATGTTTTAAAATTGTAATTTAAAAATGTAAATCATACCGTATTCGTACTTTATTTTAAGTTTTGTATTAGCAATTTTCATATATAGTTTTTTTTTTAATATCGTGATGTAAAGCTAAACTTATACTTGCAAACAGAACACGATTATTTCGTTTTTAAATAAATCATCATTTTGTGAAAATGTAGTATATTCAACTTCATGAAAAACGTATTGATCCATTATTATTATTATTATTATTATTATTATTATTATTATTATTATATTCTGACAAACATCATATAACGGATTTCCAGAACAGGAATTCGAGAAGATAAATTAAATACTATTTTATGGCAAAATTATAAAAAATAAAATGAAAATATTGTAATTTGATTTTACGTCAAACGTGAATAAACCGTGATTAGGTCGTTAGGAAATTAAACTCCAAACATCTCTATAATTTAGTACGTTTTCTTTATCACTTTAAAATTTAGAGTAAACAATGTCCTTAATATTAGCGGCAGTAAAAATACGAATACGTTAAATTACAGAGCAAAAATATCGACAAAAATCTTGTATATTATACGGCATACGTATACCTATATTATATATATGATGGTTGTATCTATAGAAACACATATGTTAATTTTAAAATACAGCATTTACGGAAATATTTATATTTAAAGTTTATAAAATTTTATATTATCATAAAAATAAATATAAACATATATATTGTGCCCAGAATATTACCTATACAAAAAAAAAATTATATATTACACCTATATTGTATAAATTATTCATTTTTTTTATCTGACGATGACTTACGGTCAAAACTAGTTGTTATATAATCACTTTTGGAACACTCTGGGCGCATTTTCTTTTTTACATATATTACTTTTTTTTTTCAATATAAATTTATTTTTATTAGTAAAATATTGTTTTAGTATACAGAAATAATATTTTCAAAAGAATCGCTAGTCGAGTTCAAAAGTCGAGTGTTCGAAAGTGCTCGAGGAGTGTCCATTTAAAAATGTTCGAGTATTGTACTGTATACTTACTTTGTTGACTGTTCCATAAATGTTATAAAATATTGAATATAATATACGGACCTCTTCCTAACCTAAAAAAAAAAATGCAATAGCAAAAATGAGTATCGAAAAACTTCCATCATATTATGTACTATCTAATCCATGCATATTAGGTATTATATTTTATATTTCGATGTCGATTAGTGTCTATGTAATTAAAAAAAATAAAAAAAGTCATCTATATATACAGTAAGACTGAATACCTATAGTGTATTACCATATTATTATTTTAGATTTAAATGCATTTCTATGCATATTTCAAACGATTCTAAACAAAGTTCGTTATAATAATATTTAATGTAATTTCTTTACAAAAAAAAAAAAAAAAAAAAAATGACCTTTGACCTTAAAAAGCAAATGAAAAAAAAATTCGTTTTTATTTATTTGTTATTTCGTATAATATTGAATACTGCACGCGCTGTGTAAAATATAGTTTTTCTATACGCTTAAAGAAATTACTGGGATATTAAAAAAAAAAAAAAAAAAAATGACTGTTTAAATGTATCATGTATAGAATGCATTTGCCATCAAAAAACCTCTTTACTTCAAAACTCCAATATACTACTACTCCATCCACCCTAATAGTTGCGTACAGAAAAAAAAATTCATTGTAAATTCCATAGGATTTTCGCTCAGAATCTAAAATTATATTTATATGTATGTAATATTATAATATATATTAATGGAGTTATATATGTATTTTAAATATACTATAAATATTAAACTTTGGTTATATTATAATAATAGGTATTCCAAAAAAAAAATGTTAGGTTAGGTATGAACAATATATACATCCCATATGTATAATCATTGTCTAAATGAATATAGTTTCAATAAATGAGTGAGTGGAAATCTCATAAAAGTCGATATTCCCTATATTATCCTATATATAAGTTTGAGTGTTGGTAATAATAGGCGTTATTTTTATATAATGTAATATATATATGATGATAAAGCACGTTTTTAATGATAAATCCAATACCCGGTAACTGGTAATAGTTAACAGACGCGTGTACCAATAGTATACTTTATTCCATGACCCATTTCTATATACTAATGCCGGAGACTTATTGTAGCACACACTCTAGCAAATGCATATAATAATTATTATGCAACAAAAACTGATAGTTAAAAATAATGGATTCGATCTTTTTTTTTTTTTTTTTTATATCAATCTGTCCAATGAAAATAGAAAAAATTATTTAACGACAAGTACAGACATTTTTTTTTACGGATTTTCGTTATTTTATCGTGTTTTATTGTTTAAATCCTAAAATAAAACATTAGCAGAGGCGTCCCTGTATAATTTTAAACTGCAGATCGCAGTTTTTTTTTTTACTGTTGAGTAAATTATACTATACGCAAAAATAAGAAGTATACATAATATGACGAAACGCAATTTAACGTCGTCAAATATTTTGATACGATGACTGGGACTTGGGTATTACCATATAGTTACCTGTACTGCACGTCATATAAAATGTACCTGGGTATAAACCGCGTTGATACGTAATTTCACTCTCCAAACTTTATCCACAATGTTTGTAAAATAGTTTCGGGTGAAAGAAATAACTAGGTAAGTATTCTATATATTTTATTTACGCCGTGTTAAATTTTGAATTTCACAATATTCTAGTAAGCAATAATAGAATAATATAAAATGATATAACTCCACGGCGTATAGAAAAATACGTCGACCCCGTGATTGTATTATGCCCAGTGTCGGATCTAGAGGGAGGGGGTGAACCAAGGCACTTGTCCAGGGCGCTATTATGATGGGGTGCAAAATATAAAAATATTTAAACTTTTCGTCCCGATTTTGATCCTATTGATCACTTAATTTTTAATAGGAATTGACGAATGACCTTTTTTTTTTTTTTTAGATTCGGTACTGATGATTATGCCCCATATTATTGTATTACTCAACATCGATTCCTCTTTTTTTCCTCTCGAAGCTCAGTCCGTGTATTTATATATCACCACAACGGTTCGTCGTTTTCAATTTGGTCCAATTCAGCCTCTCCCCCCTCCTCCACGATAATTCGTAATATAAAAAAACTTCAGCTAGGTCACTCAAAAGTTCGTTACTGCAAGAACACCGTTTCCGAAAAAGTGTTAAAAATAATAATAAAAAATAAACTGTATCACGGTACAATAATATAATATATGGCAGGGGCGAAGCGTCCTACGAGATCCAAAAGATCGAAAGAGACAGTGCGTCTACCCACTTTAATATTTGAAAAATTGTTAATAATAGGTATATTTAATTTTGAAATGAAAAATTTAGTGTAAGAGTCAATAAAAAACATGATTTTATTTCAATTTTTATTTATTTTTTTTTTTCATCCAACTCATTGCGTATCCGCTGCGTAATTTATTCTAAAACTATACGAAAATAGTCGTTGAGACGGTGCCCGAGGCGGTCTCACATTTTTATACGTGATCGATACAGTGGGAGTCCCATGGGTGCGCGTGGTTTTTGTATGCACAATTCAACGGTGGTTGGAGACACTGTCTCAACTCGGCGGTGACCGGTTTCTATCACGCTATCAGCCTACGGCGTGGCGCGTTTCAACCACGGTTTAAGATATATTGGTTACTCATCGAATACCGATTATGTGACCAAAAAACCGACACTCCATAAAACCACTTGCAGCGCTCCTAGCGGGTAAAAATTATAAAACAGTGTCACCAAATGCAGGGGATATTAGTAATAGTTGTACTATAATAATAAATATTTTGTATAAAATCATTGATTATATCACGATAATCACGATTATGTTGATAATACAGCTCGTAATACTGCTAGGAGCGCTAGTAGTGGTTTTTTGTCAGCTGATCTAGATTCTCAATTTATAAGTCATATTGGTTTACTATTTAACATGGGCCGATGAGCAACCTGTATATCTTAAATCGTGGTTGGAAGAGAAGAAGAAATTTAATACGTGATCTTGCCAAGTATAATATGGTTGAAAATCAAGAGATAGAAAAATAATTCAAGAGTAAAGTCATAATTTTGGACTTTGGACTTTATATTATTCGATCATATGACATTTCAATGACTTTTTATCGATCTCTCGGCCTTCCATAAAATCACCCCAATCTCGTGTATATTATACGTAAGCACTTATAATATATGAAGAGTAATCCAAGTTGTGAACTAAGTATAGATTATGATTTATATGTTGGAACGGATGCCCACGATATCTTATTAAAAATTAACACATTAAAACTTTAATATTTGTAACTCTACGCTTTGCATCTATCACTTGTTTCTCAGAATCATTATTGCTTATGAACAAAATATATTAGTTTAATTTTTAAAATATACCGTATAATTTCGTTCTAAAATAGTTTATATTTTATGTTAATTATATAAATACAAAATCTAATTTTTTTTCTCTCTATAACTTCTGACATTTTTGAGATGCGAGTATAGTTAAACAGTTACTGCTTATTGTAAAATGTTCTTAAAACATTTATATAATATATATTATATTTGAAATAAAGAGGTAATGACTATATTATTATAAAGTGATCTTTATTTAATGAAAATATACATTAACACATTATTACACTCTACGTGTACTGTCGTGCACTTTGTACCTAACCTATATCTTCTTCTCCTTCGCTTTCTCTCCCAACTATTTGGGGTCGGCCACCCTGGTCCTACACTTCCACTTAACTCTATCTCCCACATCTTCTTCACTTACTCCCACCTTCCTCATATCACTCGCCATTAC